>JAMKCH010006890.1:0-110656 GCA_023653785.1 Ophioderma brevispina | reverse complement strand
AGTGCGAGTCTATGATAATCATGTGATAGACATATTTGTTGATTAAACTTACGAAAAACTTAGAAATTAGCCTACAAATTACCTGTATGTCTTAGCTTCTTATTAATGTCTCTATGTGCTTTTGGGTATGTTATTTAATGTGTAAAATATATCTATTCTTCCAGTGGCCTAGACGATCATTTGCGAGCAAATTGAAGAAATTTCACATTTTCTGGAAATGTGCCAGTGCCGCTTTAAATAGGTTTGTTGTTGTAAAGTGTTTGTTCTTGAAGGTGCATTTCGTGATTTCATCACCTTCTGTTTTTTTCATTGTTGATTCCGATCTTGTGGTTTGTGCTTTGAGCAATTGCTTGTTCCCGATGGTCCCATGGGGGGATGAATTTAGTATTCTGCAACCACTAAAATTCGGCACCTTTAACATGCGGTTTATTCCGTTAACGTTGCCGAATTCGTAGCCTGTGGCAGAATACTAAATTCTTTCCCCCATGGGCTACAGTGCTGTGAAATTGCAAAATTGTACAAAATACAAAATTGCGAATATCTTAAAGATACGACCGAATTTGCACGTAATATTAGGTACACATGGATTACTAAGGCTAAGGCGACGAAAGAGGGTCCGTTACTATGTTTTGTTTTAAATATGTATGTGTAAATATGTGTATGTATTGGGTCTGAACCTATAAAACCTAGCGAGAAAATTGAACGTTTTTGTCGGGTACTTCGGTGCTCGCAAAACACGGAAAAACACGCAATCGCTACGGGGCGCATCCCTTTTCCCACAATGCATTTCGGTATTATTCTAGTCTTGAGAATTTTCAAACGCTGGTTTCAATTAATACGTTTTCAATTTTAGAAACAGGCTATACGTACTTACCGTACCGCCGTACCTCAATTCTATCCAGCACCGGTATCAAATTGCCCGATTTTCAACAATTTTGATCTTTATTTGATACGGAAATATCTTCAAAACATCAAATATGGTGTCACGTGGGGTTAAAAGTGAGCTTATTTTAAGTCAATTTAACGTGTTCAGTGGGAGCATTATTGGTGGTGTGCGCCCTGGTCGGGGTCATGGTTTCTACCCCGCGGTTATTATAATTTATGAAAGCGGTTTGTTGTTCAGGGAAGAATGCTCTCACCAAATGCTCTCACGATCACGCTATAAACAAGGTTAGTACTTTTGTACTTTTTTGAAATAATTTAGGTAGATTTTATACTATATTGTGGGATAAAGATGAATTCATCGCGACATCAGCGGCTGGAGAGACCGGGCCAATTTGCTAGTGGTGGCCGACGACGTTCTCAAACTCGCGGCCTGCCGTGGATCTGTTGCTCAGATTCAGCCTCAGTTACTGGTTAGGCACGTTCCAGTCAGCCAGCAGGTCACGCTTTGTGCCTGCAAAAAAGGTAGTGATTTCTTAGCGCGTAATTTCCAAGGCAAGTGCCAGTGCCGAATGTTTGCGAAATTATAACAGCTAAGCCTTAAAGGTGCATTTCGTGTTTCCAGCACCTTCTGTTTTATTCATTGATCAATAGGCCCTAGATATCCTTGAAAAAAGCATATCAAAAGTTGAGCTGATCCCGATCTGGTTGTTTTGTGTTATGAGCAGTTACTCATTTCCCACGGTCCCATATAGGCTACTGTGGTGTAATTTCTGTCCGTTTGAAATACAAAATTGCGAATTTCTTACAGATGCGACCGAATTTGCACGTAAGATTGGGCACACATGGATTGCTATTAAGGCCCCATGTCACTGGGGAAATTGCGTAAAGTGAGGCAAAATTTTCAAAAATCGGGAAAGTCACCTGAAGTTGGCGAATGACAGATTTTAGAAACTTTGCAAAACCTTGTGCAACTTAAGGAAATTTTTGCGGACTCTGTAATTTTTAGCCTACTTCATGCATCTTCCCAAGTGACATGGGGCCTCATGAGCAATTTTGGTAGGCTATATGTGTCCATTTATCTGCATTGCTATGCTAAATTAAAACAAACATTTTTGACACGCACCAAGGGCCCGTAGGGAGCATAAAACACCCGTGATTTTTTTTTTTAAAGTCAAAAATGCAATATACATTTTCATATCATTCTCCATCACATATATCAATTACATAACGATAGAAGTTTAGGTTTCGCTAAGGAGTTAGCTTGAACTTGTTTTATTATAAGGAAAACAATAGCATTCTGGAGGATAAAGCGCCCGTATTTGGCTCGTACAGCGATTTTTAAAAAAAATGCGTAAACATAATCTTAAAATCACTTTCAGATGATTTGCAAACCAAAAGAGCTGGTAGTATTCCTCTAAATCAAACATTTCAGAAGAAAAGGGTGTTTATATGTACTTAAAAAAAACAATAAAAGTACAATTTAACCATGATTAAACAGCACAGCCACACCCCACACAACACACACACACCACACGGAGAATGGAGAATTTGAAACATTCCGCATTATAAAGGAAAAGGATGTGCGTATATTAATTGCAACATAGGCGTGAGTGTATTCTGTTCTTGGGGGGGGGGGGTGGAGGAAACCATTTTTGCATTGTTGTTTCGGGGGGGGGCTTAACAATAAATGGATTGCCAAAAACAACAACACCTATCTACATATAACACACCATACCACCATGAGGTAATACCCAGTAACATGTAGATATTGGGCCAATATAGGCCAATATATACTACATATCGGACCAGTATGGCTACAGTTATCGGTCAAATATTATTGCCCAACGGCCCAACATTGGACCAATATTGGGCCCGGGCCAAAGTTGGTACAATATTGGGCCAATTATTGGTAATAGATATTGAACCAAGATTGGAATATATCAATATTTTTTTTTGCCAAAGACATATATTTTCACCCTGCTTATTTAAATAAAATGAATAAGTTGAGCTAGCCAATGTTTATTTTTATTGAAAGTGGTTTAGATAGATAATATTTTTGAAATATTGTGTTCTGATCAAAAACAATCGTCCGTGAGAAGATTTTCGCATATTTCTGTATGTTTTTATGTTTTCTCACCCTGCTGTTTTAGGCAACAATTAGCCTAAGCCAAATTGGGCCAACGTTATACCAATTAATTGGCTCTATATTGGATGTGTCGATTGTCAATATGATGCGCCAATAATAGACCATTAAAGGAGCCGATATGAGCCGATATAACATTGCCCATGGGAAAAACCAATAGTGGCCCAAATACGTTAGCCACGTGATGCCGATGCCAAGATTAACCGAGGGGGAACCATTGTTGGGCAATATATGCGGCTATCTGGGAAGGCATGCTAATCTAACAAGGACTCGGTTCAGTAGCCGTGGATGGCCACAGCAGGGTCTGGGTATCATGATCATACTAAAATGCAGGGGGTGTTTATGTCTAGCTCAACATACAGGTGAATGAAAGCTATTGAAATGCGCCATGTGAATTGAGATTTTAATAGTGAGAGTGAGAGTAACTGATGGGGAAATATAACTATAGTTATGATTATAGAGGGCATCCTTCTCTCCTTAATCCGGCGATGTCCTTCACCATCAACTTTCTGAGTTGGTGTTTGACAACTACTTATCATTGCACGCAAGGTGGTTTTTATCCCCAAAATACACTGGTATCAAGAAAAAATGAGAAAAGTCTGAGAAAAAAAACTTCAGGGGAATGCTCTCTGGAAAAGCAAGCTTTGAGCTGCTAATTTCAATGACCATTGATTACTTATATGAAGAAACAGGAAGAGTTGAATAGCTGCTCTTTGTCATGAGCTTGTATAGTGACGCCTATAGATAGACCTTTTGTCCTCATAAGTACAAAGAGGCTACATGAGCACCCTTATAAACAATACCCACAGACCTATAATAGTTTAATATGCTGCAAGATTTGGATTATCAACCGTCTGAACACTAAGCAGACTCTCAGAATACAACACAAGGCCATGACCGCGCTCTTTATATCATGATAAGTTAACTACACTATGAGCTAATAAAATTACAATTCCGATGGCGCAGTTTTCAATCGCTTCCATTCACCATTGTATTGAGCAAATAATCCCCTGTATTTTAGTTATGATTAGATACCCAGGGAGTGCATGGTCAGTCAGTAATAGTCGGTCACACGACGTTATACCGATTAAACTAATACCGAGGAATTAAAAAACAAATCCAATATCCCCTTCACGCCTATTGTACCTATGTATCGCTCCACATGCGTCGGACATAAGTCACTTAATACCGTACCTAAATCGATCGGTTTTAGTGTTGATATAAATTTGCGGTGAACGCACTCTATCGGACCTAACTAGGTTTAAGTCCGACGATTTAATGCCGAAGACGAGGCAGGGGGTTAAGTCGGTCGTAACTTTACGACGGATTGTAAGTACTGGACATGAAACGACCGTACGCTCTGTCGGCCTTACGTGACCAGTGTTACAAAAACAAGTAAGCACTGTTATACTGACATATTAGAGGGGTGAAGGATTGTACCTAAGGGAACTATGTACGACGCATGTGGAGACGATTACAATAGGGTACAATAGGCGTGAGGGTAATTAGTGGATTGTTTTTTTAATTCCTCGGTATTAGTTATACCGGTAATAACGTCGTGTGGACACGACATAACGTCGTGTGTACACGACTATTAGTTTAACATGTGCTCATCCAATGCTACTGAACAGAGCAGCCGCTTGTGGGTAGATTCAGCCTTACCATATATGGGGATATGGTAATGGTTTGTATAAAAGTTTGTTGTTTTTCTGAGCAATTTCATTTAGTTTTCCGCCCCCCCCCAAAACAAAACTGCAAAATTAGGTCTTTTTCACCCCAGAACAGAACGCCACTCACCATATATGTTGCTAAATAATATAGCGCACATCCTTGCAAAGCGGCCTTCTGTTCTGGGTGGAAAGGCTTCAATATGGAAAGTTTAATTGTCCATTGAATTTACAATAAACGACTTTTTGTGAAATTTTGTATGGTAAAGTGTGATTTTTTTGAAACCACAAAAGGTAAACTTTGAGCATGTCGCTTTAATTAGCAAAACGTTTCAAGTTCATCTCCGTTCTCATCACAATCTATAGAGGCGTCATTCATTCTTATCCTGCGATGTCCATTGAACTTGGGGACTAAATAGAGGGCCTCCTTCATTTCTTCTCCGGCGATGCTTTAAACCATTTGAGTGGACCTGATGCAAATATTAATTTCGCTAAAAGCCGCTAAAAAGAGTCAAGGGGGGAAAGAATTTAGTATTCTGCCCACCACTCTAATTACGGAATAAAGTGCAATCCACAGTGGGTGGCAGAATACTAAATTCATCCAAAGTCCAGAAATAAATCTACATTTTTTTCTTTGCCAGGCCTTACATATCAGAAAATTTATATTGATTAAATACTTAATGTGATAACAGTTGTATTAAAACTGCACTCAATTGTAAGATGTCGCGTAGTTGTCCCCCAGTGGCGGATTTAAGGAAAAGAACCCTGTCGGCCAGCTTATTGGGGGGGGGGTGGAGGATTTGAGGGTGGAACCGCGAAAACTTTTTGTAAGAGAGGGGGAACGTGATAATTTTTTCATCAAACGAGAGAGAGGGGAAACATGAACTTTAAATGGGGAAATCAGCAGGATCAAGAGGGAGTGTGAAATTTTTGAACGGAAGCGGGTACTCAATTAGCTCATGGTGGTTTTTGTATGCATTATTTTATTCAGAGCTAAACTCTTTCAGGAATCCCACTAAATTGGTCCAGAACATTATTGGTTGGTAACATAATTCCCTAGTACGCCCCGAAATGCTGAAATGGCCACGGCCCCTTTTTGGGTTGGTCCACCCCTTTGAGCGAATTACTACTGACTGTATCTACAGAACCGTTGGACCTAGAAGGTGACCAGATCACTAAAAAGGTGCGGTATGGCCCACATTGGGGGGGGGGGGCGGTCAGTAATACATTTTTTATATCCAAAAGTAAAAGGTTTTAAGATAATTGTCAAAAATGATTCACCATATCGCGCCACTATACAAGGTTTCATGCCAAAACAGGAGTTCACCATAGACCATGGATTGTACTCTACTCTCCTCATTAGATAGTGTGAGGCCCCTTAAATCAAGTTCCCATGAGGCTAGTGGAATTATATAGTTCAGTGAGTAGTCTATTGATATGCTGTTTATTTACTTTTTAATCCAAATATTCTTACGATTAATCGTTTTTGAAATCCTGCGCGCAGCGAGAATATCAGTTTAAATTTTTACTTTTCCTACCCACAGCGCTCTCCCACCTGCTTTCCATACCCCCTACTCTTCCCCATACCCGCCTTGCAGCAACAACCCCCTCTTCCCAATCCTCTCCATTACTCTGCCTCCCTTCTCCCTCCTTTGGTCCCCTTTAAGGATCTTCACCACTATTATCCCCCTCCTTCCTTCACCCCTCGCCCCCCCCTAACGCCCCCCTTTTCGTCTTTTCCGGCTATCATTCCTTCCACCCCTCTTCCCCCCCCCTCCGCTTTCTTTTCCCCCCACCCCTCTCGCGTGGTTCTGCCAACCCCATTCCTGGACTAACATCGTATTCACCTCTCATCGATATCGTCCCTTCCGATCTCACTCTTCTTCGGAGTGATCACCAATTTTGCACTAGAAAACACTGTTTTTGATATGTTATATTTTAGAAATGCTAATTTAAAATTTTTATCAATTACAAAACAAGTACTTGAATTTGCATACTAAGTGGTCATGTTGAATGTGGGCCACCCAAAAATGGTGGATTTGTACATATTATGGTTTCATGGTTCCATTTTCTTGTCATATCTTTACAATACTCCAAAACAAATGCAATGATTTCGGGTTCATTATATAGAGAATTTAAGTCTTCAAAAATATTGGTGATACAATCCAAAAACATCAACCAATTAGCAGAAATAACTCATTAAACTTAATTAGCCGAGGTGGAGGCGGTTGAGGTGGAGGCGGTTGAGGCATGTACATTTTCAATGGAAACCACTTGCAGATGGTCAAATGCATATTGTTTTTCTATTGGCTATTTCAGCGATTACTTAAATTCAATAAATGATTGCAATGAAATTGGAACATGGGTCAATGCACTTTCCTCCCTATACATTTCACATATTACGCACTTTAAATTGATGATTATTGTGTAACATTGAAATTAAAAGGAGCTGAGCTTTGAAATTTTCAGAAAAAGCTTTTGTACAATACACCTTGCATCCTGTTCTTAACATAATATATACACAGGGGTGGCAGGTTTTGATATGAATAGCGCCCTCGCCTTGATTTTGGACCTCAAAAACATATACCTCAATAGTAAAATCAGCACTGTAGGTGAAAAATAAAATATTGGACACAAGATTGCCTTTTTATGTACCCAAACAGAACTAATTTTGGAACACGTTGTGAAACTAATTTGGCCCTAGATAATTTAGGCATATTATATATTGCCGGAAAGGTCTTTCTTTCCAAATTGCAAAAAACACTTTTTTAATTTTTGCAATTTAATTTAAATATCTGCACGAGAATGTGAAAGAAAAACAAAATTAGAGTTTAAGACGCTTTTTTCTGTTGTTTCATCACACCATCACAACCTGTATATTTTAGGGGACTAAAAAAAAAACCCTGTATATTTCCATCCCAATTGTGCGTAGTTGAATGCCCCACCCTATAAGCTTTCAGAAAATATATACTTTCATATGCTTCTGATTAAAACATTTTAACTGCAGTGTTATTTTTATATGTATTCCTTCTGAGGTGCACTCGGCAAGCTATCTATCGCCAGCTCTTTTAATCCGCCATATTTTGGGAACATGGCAATCAAATCAAAATATTTTTCGAAGTCTAGGATTCTGGGGAATAACATTTGTTTGAAAACACAATTTTGACATTCAATGCGTCATGTGTGCTTAAGAACCGCTGGTACACTTTGAAATCATTTTGGTGATTATGTTTTTTTTCTGACTGTTGCAATACTTTTGTACAGTGCGTGTACTTTTTCATTTGAGGAACTGAGGTTGTAGCGGATTACAACATGACATAAACCGAGTTCATTAGTTCATTACTCTAAAAAGGCAACTGTCCACACACAAGCTTTCGTAATCATTAAAAAAAAAAAACCTTATTATCAAAATTGTTATTTGAATTTAATAAAAGTTAATAGAAATATTTGTATTTTTTTCACTTGTCATGTAAACTTACCTTTTCGAGTCAAATATAGAAAAAAAAATATTGATTTTTTTTATTTCGAAGTACAATTTATTGGAATCATAGTGCAATTCGCATACTGTTTTCCATTGAAAGAGTTTTACACTCCGTTTTTTAAACGTTAAAGGCCAACTCAGATATTTCCCGAGGAGGGCGCCCTCAATTTAATAAAAATCGTGTTTTTTGCATGTACATAATGCTTGTCCACATACTAATCACTGTGTGAAATTTCTAAGCTTAAATCGAATTCCTTTATATTGAAAATCACAGCTTTGTTATAAAATTCAGGATCCGAAATTTTTGTTATACACAGTATCCTATGGGACGTAATACTACACATAAATGTTTACTGCATCAAAACGAAAAATCCGATTCATCTCAAATTTCGGAATTGTGCATTTTAGGTTACTATCTTTAGTTCTAGGTGACTATTTTTCATTTTTACCCAAAAAAAATATATTTCGAAATCTCTGAGTCAGACTTTAAGTTTTTGATTAAAAAAATGCGAGTTTCCAACTTGCGGGAAGAACAGTTTATCAGAATTATGGCGCAATTGGCATTATCCTGGTCATCGTTCAACCTTGTTTAAAAATTAAAACAACTTATTCAAGAAATAAACATTTTGTTTAAAATTTAAGCTATTTAGTTCTCCAGGTAGACAAGGATGTATATATTTATTAATCTTTCCCTGGAAATGGACAGCGCACGATAGTGTTGAAAAAAAACATGTGCGCTTGTCCGGGTTCGAACCGGCGACCTTTGTATTACATGCACGACGCTCTTACCGAGTGAGCTATCAAACAGGTTTGGTAGAGGAGCGATAGATATCATCTATAGGTGTTAGGTTCGAAAGGTGTCCCTCGCTTTCCTAGCGGATAGCATCAGAACTGTACATATGCCACCCGCTAGGAAAGCGCACCGACAGAAAAACAATTTCCGGTTGAAGCGAATTTTTTCAGCGTTAGCTCTCAAATATGAAGAGAAGGGGGTGTCGAGGCCAAAACATAACCGACACAAACTTAGTTCATGTATTGAATTGGTGGTTATAAAGCTTCCTGAAATAGCATGATGAGTTTTCCAGCGTTTCTCCTGGTCAAACCGTTTGAGGTTGCCCCCCTCAGTACCGCCTGTTACGCCATGGTCCACCCCTCAAGTCCGGACCTCCACTGGGTTTTTCGCGAGGCACCAGATGGCACAATAACTTCAATAAACATATTTTCAACTTGAAAAAAATCGACACCAAAACAAACAAAAAAATCAGGATTGATCCTGCGATTTGAATAACAAAATTGTTTTCAGTCGATATACACTTTTTTCAACCGCCGTCCCTCTGCCAATTGTTCCACCACAAATGAAAGAAAAAGAAGAGTTAAGTAACTCGGATACCACCTTGGGTTTTTTAAATAATAAAGCTGGGGATTCAATTTCTTTTATGTTCAGGTAAACGTATTTCCTTTTACTGGGTTTTGTATTGCCTCACTTAAATGCATTTCCTCACTTTCTTATTTACCTGTGACCCGCTTTAATAGACACTTTACGTTATTTTTCTCTTTCAGGTATACTAGGAACAGTCTTTGCGTCTAAGGTCTTCAGACATTTTTGACCCACTACTTAGAAGTTCTTCCGGTTCAAACATGTCTATTGCCATGAGCTAAAACGTAATGCGGAACAATTACTAAACACCAATAAATTTGTACAAGTGACTGTTACTCTAAATCCACCACCACAATGCAAAGATATAAACCATTTGCTTGTAGGTACTGTGCAATATATTTTCATTCATTGGACAGATTGAGGCAGCATATTAAAATGCACAGGCAAAAGTATCAATGCTTGCCAAAAGGCGTAAGGTGCTACAGTACGCTGCAAGAAAATCATCGGGGGAACCACTTCAGGAAATCCCATAGGAAATGCTTCGCTAAAGGCCGGAAAGCGGCAAAAAGTGTTACGAATTACAATACAAAGAAATGTGTTACAAGGACTTCCAGAGTGAATGAAAAACTATGTCAGTGCGAGTATTGTCAGAAATGGCTTTCATCAAAAAGTTTTAAAGTACATATTCGGAGTCACTCGAAGGAGAAACCATATCGGTGTGAGTATTGCCAGAAAAGCTTTACACATAGGAGCGATCTTAGAAGACACATTCGGAATCATACAAGGGAAAGCAACCATCGGTGCGAATATTGCAGGAAATGTTTTTTACAAAGGGATAAACTTATTACACACATTCGTAGTCACAAAAACGAACGACCTTATCAATGCGAGTATTGTCAGAAATGTTTTTCACAAAATGGCGGACTAAAAACTCACATTCGTACTCACACAAAAGAAAAACCTTATCAGTGTCAGTATTGTCAGAAATGTTTTTCACACGTAAGCACACTTATAATTCACATTCGTACTCACACAAAGGAAAAACCGTATCAGTGTCAGTATTGTCAGAAATGTTTTTCACAAAAGGGCGGACTGAAAACTCACATTCGTACTCACACAAAAGAAAAACCATATCAGTGTCAGTATGTCAGAAATGTTTTTCACAAAAGGTTCGGACTAAAACAAACTCCATTCGTACTCACACAAAAGAAAAACCTATCAGTGTTAAGTATTGTCAGAAATGTTTTTCACAAAAGGGAGGACTACAAACTCACATCTTTCACACCAAAGAAAAACCATATCAGTGTCCTCATTGGTCAGAATGTGTTTTCACAAAAGGGAGGACTACAAACTCCGTTCGTAATCAACACAAAATAAAAAAGATAAAAAAAATAAAAAACTTCAAAATGTTTTTATAAACGCAGCCTTATAATTCACATTCGTACTCACACAAAGTAAAAACGCGAAAGCCCGCAAGTGTGAGTATTGTCTGAAATGCTTTGCACGAAAATGTCACCTCAAAAAACACATTTTAACTCATACTAACAAAAAAACTTACCAGTGTTAGTATTGTCAGAAATGTTTTTCACACGTAAGCACACTTATAATTCACATTCGTACTCACACAAGGAAAAACCGTATCAGTGTCAATATTGTCAGAAATGTTTTTCACAAAAGGGCGGACTGAAAACTCACATTCGTACTCACACAAAAGAAAAACCGTATCAGTGTCAGTATTGCCAGAGATGTTTTTCACAAATGGTCGGACTACAATCTCACATTCGTACTCACACAAAAGAAAAACCGTATCAGTGTCAGTATTGTCAGAAATGTTTTTCATACAAACGCAGCCTTATAATTCACATTCGTACTCATACAAAGGAAAAACCGAAAGCTCACAAGTGTGAGTATTGTCTGAAATGCTTTGCACGAAAATGTCACCTCAAAAAACACATTTTAACTCATACTAACAAAAAAAGTTACCAGTGTCAGTATTGTCAGAAATGTTTTTCACACGTAAGCACACTTATAATTCACATTCGTACTCACACAAGGAAAAACCGTATCAGTGTCAATATTGTCAGAAATGTTTTTCACAAAAGGGCGGACTGAAAACTCACATTCGTACTCACACAAAAGAAAAACCGTATCAGTGTCAGTATTGTCAGAAATGTTTTTCACAAAAGGTCGGACTACAAACTCACATTCGTACTCACACAAAAGAAAAACCGTATCAGTGTCAGTATTGCCAGAAATGTTTTTCACAAAAGGGCGGACTGAAAACTCACATTCGTACTCACACAAAAGAAAAACCATATCAGTGTCAGTATTGTCAGAAATGTTTTTCACAAAAGGGCGGACTACAAACTCACAATCGTATTCACACAAAAGAAAAACCTTATCAGTGTCAGTATTGTCAGAAATGTTTTTCATACAAAAACAGACTTATAATTCACACTCGTACTCACACAAAGGAAAAACCGAAAGCCCGCAAGTGTCAGCGGATTGTCTGAAATGCTTTACACGAAAATGTCACCTCAAAAAACACATTTTAACTCATACTAACAAAAAACCTTACCAGTGTGATTATTGTGATAAAAGCTTTGTACGGAGTGGTGATCTTGAAAGACATAATATTAGGTCATAAAAGAAGAAGCCGTATCGGTGTGACTATTGGTAATGTTTTACATGGTGAGCATTCTTAGATTTTTTACACGCAAAGAAAGCCTAAACATATGCACATTCAGAATCATACAAATTCAAGAATCAACATTTGGAGAGACTGTTTCAGTGTGACGTCAGTCACCAGCCATGGTAGTGGACAAGATGGACACAACTAAGGAACATTTCATTAAAGCCATTCATTCGATTCACGTCTTCTTCTTGTGTTTCACGTGTAGTATTTGCACACCAGTGACAGTTGAATGTGGTATAGTACTTCAAGGCGTCCATCTGGCTGGGCATTAAAGAGGCGCTGGCACATTTGGAAAAAAAAATAGTGCGCCCTCTAGATTTTTCAAAATTGATATATTTGCATGGTAATAAAGCTTTTATATACATTAACCCTCACTTGTTTAATCCTAATTCAGCGTTGATGCTCACGGCATGCACCTTTGACCTTTGTGGTTGTAATATCAATGAGTACGAGTCTATAATATTCTTGTAATAGCTGGCAGGACCACTTAGCAGTCCGTTGTGCGTGTGTATGTATGTGTGTGTGTTTGTGTGTGTGGATGTGTGTGTCACAAATTGTTAAGTTTTTTTTTTTCAATTGACCTCAATTGAAAAGTTTAACTTCAATTCGAACCAAACTTCTGTCATAGGTGCACAATGGGATCCCTCATATGTTGATGAGGTCAAAGGTCATGTTGAAAGGTCAAAGGTCATGTGAGGTCAAGTTGAAAAATGGGCTAAAAATGTAAAATTGATCTAAATTGAAAACTTGAAGTTCAATTGGAACCAAACTTTTGTCATAGGTGCATCATGCGATCCCTCATATGTTGATGAGATCAAAGGTCACGTGCCAGGGTCAAAGGTCATGGGGCGGCCCACAGCTTATATTCTTTGAATATAGCGAAAGCCGAGAACCGCGAAATTCTAGTTATTAATGTCCCTATGTGCTTTTAGGTATGTTATTTTATGTGTAAAATATTCCAATTGACTAGACTATCATTTGCGAGCAAAGTGAAGAAATTACATATATTCTGAAAATGCTTCTAGTGCCAGGTCCTGTTGTTGTAAAGTGTGTGTGTGTGTCTGAAGGTGTATTTCGAGTCCAATACCTCTGTGTATTCATTGATCACAGATATCCTTGAGAAAGATTATTCAAAAAAATGAGTTGATTCTGATCTTGCGGTTTGGTGTTATGAGCAGTTAACATGGTAATAGGACCACAGTACTGTAATTCTGTCCCCTTACGAAAGCAACATTTTACAAAATTACAAGATTGGAATTTCTTACAGATACGACCAAATGGATTTGCAACTTAATATTAGGTACCCAAAGATTACTAAGGTAACGGTTCAGATGATATACGATCTCAATGCTTAGGTAAAACGGTGGGACACGATGTTGGGATCACGCACTTCTACTTTAAAATTGTCGGATTATAGGATTTATTGTCCACATTACCGGAGTACCGGCTGTGTGAATTTTTAGCAAAATCAAGGACAGGGTTGTTCCCTTTTTAGTCACAATAGAAAAAAATCAAGTAACCCGTACTCACTAGCGCGAGATCTAGCTGACATTTGTAACACATTCGAGTACAGAAAGGTTTAGTGATATGTAGCTAGCCTGACAGGGACCCTGAACGCGATTCTTAAGTGCTAGTGGTGCCTTAAAATTTGACCCCTATGTAAACTTCGTCTAGACCCTCTCCTTAAGGCACTATTTGCAGCACTCAAGAATCGCGTTTCAGGGTACTTTCAGTCTGTCACATATTTGATTGCTCAACCTTTTTGTACTCGAGATGTGTTACAAGCCTGCTAGCTTCCCAGGTATACACAATGTGGCAGTCGGATGATGTCAAAGGTCATGGACAGGTAAAAGGTCATCCGAGGTCGTGTTCCAGATTATGCATCTTGCCAAGGGGATGACGCAAGTTTACTTTCAGTCTTTTTGACTTATAAACAGCTTCTTGACGGTAAATAAAGAAGAATTAAACAACGTAAAAATTTTATTTCAGCACAGAGTAATATTGTCAACTATGTATACAATCTGCAGTACGTCGGTATTGGGGGTCATAGAACCCACCCAAGAATTACCCACATGTATAGTACATAATAAATATTTCATTATATTATATCGATGGATGTATTGATAAAAACCCTAACATAAACATTTTCAAAAACATGGATAAAATTCAAAAAGAGGTTGAAAACATATTACATTGTGTAATGACAACCTCTACAAATGGACCGAAACAGGTATGTATTCAACTGTAATTCTCTTATTGCTTGAACTTGCTATTTATGTGGCTCTTCATCATACATATATTTTTTGTCATGTATGTTATTTTCTATCAATTATAAGTGTCGTTGCCAAAAGTGTGTATGGCCGGTTACTCTTAGGGATGTATTATAATTCATTTCCATGCCATACTTGCTATATAATGTACACTGTATTTTGAAGGGTTTTTTTTTTTTACAATGGTGTACGTTGATTGACGACATATGGTATATAACAAAGTTATTTAAAAAAAATACCACAATTTCACTTGCCCCGGTACGTTCAACATCAAAACGTCCCATATGTTCACTTTGGAATCATTTAGTACACTTTATAGAAAAGTTTCGCTTTTACCAACAAATCAGATCAGTATGGTACTAAGTATTAAACGATTTTGTTGTTGCTGATAGTTTTGATGAGAAATTGAATCTTGCACGTAGGTTTTGAAAATGGTGTCCATTTTCAACATACACTGCAAAAACGGGGGTGTTAAAATTAACACCAAGTCGGTGTCAGCTTGTTTGGTATTAGTTTCTTCTGTTGTTGAAATTGGATTTAACACCACTTGGTGTTTCTGTATAATTTTAATTATGGATGTTGGTGTTCTGTTATGATTTGTTCGAGGCAGCAGTTATAATAGAACAAAATAACAAAATCAAACATTTTCTACTGAAAATCTCACACGTTACAATATAATGTTAACAACAAAGTTTGGCGTGTTAATTAACCCCAGAGGGAGTGGTCCCGTATTGACTCCAGGATAGTGTTAAAAATTACACCAGTAGTATCAATTTGACACCCCGGCATGGCCCAAAACAAATGATTACAACCGTATTGGTGTACACATTTAACACCAAGCAGTTTCATAGCATCATTGAACACTAAAATGGGTGTATATACACTACCATGGTGTAATCTAACACCAGGGTGTGGTCCCGTTTTGACTCCAGGATGGTGTTAAAATTAACACCCATGGTGTTTAAGTTAACACTCCGGTTTTTGCAGTGTAGAAGCTTTTGATTTCAAAGGTGAAATGCACACCGGAGTTTTTTTTTCCTGCCCAGCTACGATATCACGTAAACGATGAATGTGATAGACTTGGTTCAATTTTTAATAGACCGTATTCAATAGCCACCAGCCATGTTGGTGGAAAAATATACGCATTTCAGTACTACATATATTCACCTTCACTGATCCTGCGCAATCGCTAAACATGGATCCTTGGACATCTTACTGTATTGTAGTTCTGGAATGTATGCAAATCTTGTCCACCAACAATGGTCTGGTGGCTGACGTGATTTTTAATACGGTCTTAGCCGCCATGTGGGTGGACAAATGACGCATTTCATACTACAGTCACATTCACCTGTGCAATGATCCCTGCGCAATCGCTAAACATGGATCCATTGACAGCTAAATGTGTGTAGCCCTTAAATGTATGCATCTTGTCCTCCAACATATCTGGTGGCTGATGTCATAATGAATACGGTCTATAACAATTATTGCCGTTGAATCTGTGATGGTCTGAACGCTTTTTCTACGCATATTTTGACAATTGTCATTTTGGGTAACATTTTGAATACTAAATTTGCTATTAACCAGATTCCATCCCTCCATTTTCTGTCGAATTTTTAACGGTAACAGCGGGGAACTAGTACGAAAGTAATAAAGTAACGACTTTAGTCATTCAGTCTCATATCAATGTAGTACTATAAAAGAGAATTAAGTTAGTCGCTAGCGAAGAAATCATAACCAAGAATATCCTATAGCTATTCACTGACTACCTCTTATTCATCAACGTGGCTGCGCAATTTGTTGAGTAAGTATGATGTTCATGTTGTAAAATGGCCATCATTGTAAGTAAACCCAAGTAAACATATTGGGCCGTATTCCAAACGACGTTTAAAATAAACGGTGGTTAGGTCCCTAAACTGTGGTTAGCTAAACGCGCAAGTTTAAAAACCCGCAGGTTAAATACTTTAACAAGGCCAACCGTTTAGCTAACCACGAAATTTAAACGGCCGTAAATATCATCCATCGAACTGTGACTTATCTCCGCCATATATAACGTGCGCGTGAATAATATCATGGTCATTTCCGATAAAGTGTCTCAAAAGTCGTTTAGTGTCGCCAACAGTCATGCACATTATTAAATCTTGTTTTGCCTTTAAGAATGAATTTTATGACTATAAATTATACTTAGGAGGATGTTTTCAAAATGATACGGACTTAAATGTTGTAAAACGGATGGAAAGTATCAGAATAAGGCTAAAAGCGGCCTAATTCTTGCTGTTTCGCCATGTCGCCAGACCAAATCCGTTCTTTAAAAGTGTCCCTGGCTAGTTACACAAGAGCGCATATACCACAGATTGCATTGCATTTTTATCAGCCCTATATGCACTAATGGTAAGTTAAAACAGGATAATATTGGATAGTTTAAAGTTTCGCAGGAGTTCTCTAAGAGCATGTCGCCAATATGCAAACAGATACGTTACGATAATGAATGGATACAAAATTGCTAAAAATAAACTGATTCCTATGTTCCAATATGTGATAAAGCGAGAAGATTGTCAATGTATATTATACATTGTTTTGCACAGAAATCTGATTTCAACGTAAACAATTTCCAGCCTAGTAATAAAGAAATCCCTCATGTTACAAGTTCAACCGCGACAGAACGTTACCCCCTCCTGCTACGCTCTTGCATATGCGTGGATATATAAGTCGAATACCACACCATGCTTAGTATGAAAGGTAATACCTGATAACGTATAGAGACTAAGTCGGTGAAGGCCACGTACTTCATCAAAGACAGCACGACTAAGAAAAAGGCCCGACAGATACGTTACGACAGATACGTTACTTAAGTCTTAACGTTAGGCAATTACTCCCTAAAAAAAAAATCGGATCTATTTTTAAATCACCCTTCATTGTGTTCCGTGTTCTGAGAATATTAAAGTTTACCGTTTTTCAATGATTTTAGGAATTTTATGTTGATTTTTCGTCATTTTAGAGACCAAACCTTGCACACATAAACGGAGAATGGCCTCATGTCAAACAAGTGCCTTCCGTACCTTGTTGAGCTACGCAGGACGTCCAACGGTAAATTTCAAGAATGTCGCGTAATGCAGGAACTTTATAATTTTTCAGCGATGGAGAAAAAAACCACCGGGCATATTCAAAACTTTTGTTGTATGTTTCCTGTGTCTGTACTTGCTATCCTTCACTACTACTAAAACAGATACACCGGCATTAGAAGCAAAGGAAACTGGACGAGAAGAAATCAACTGAGGACTGGGAAAAGAAAGATTATAGAGAAATAAAGGAGACAGTTGTCGAACCACGAGTATCACCAAGCCGAAAATATCTGGCATTTGATGAACGCATGAAGTTAAACACGCCTTAACTACCCCCGGACCAGTCTAAGTTTAACAACTTTTTAGACCGTGTTAACACTGATGTTCGGCTTCAAAGTTAAACACAGCGTTTAAATTAACCATGCTTTGCGAATTGCGTTGATTTTATCGAGCGTTTCATTGGCGATTTAACCAGGGATTAGCGTTAAACATCGGTGAGAATACGGACCCTTCTTAGCAAATCTGTGAATTTTTTTTTTAAATAGCCTGATTTTCCAACTGATTTTGGTAGGTCAAGGAGGGGGTCAACATTTACCAAAAAGTGAGTTACTCGTGGGGGTGGGGGAAATTGGTTTTTTCGGGAGTCAAAGGTATAACAGGTATACATTTTGACAAATCCTTCTCAGTACACACGCTTTACCTGCATGCTTTTCAGTTTTACACGGTAACATCCTCATCAAAAGTCAGTACAGTCATTGCTAAAAATATCACCAATTCGTACGTGCGTGAGGTATAAATCTGGTTTCATCGAACAGCATACAGGTTATACAGATCAACGCTTGCTATTTTCCTCAACAAAAGATTGCTCTAAATGTTTCCTCTGGCCCTTAATCCTCAAAGAAAGACAATGTTTGGCAAATTGCAATTGAGAAAGGTCAAAAGTCACATTTTGCCCCTTTATCTGATTTCCATGCCACAACTTGGCAGGAAGGTTCCATGTGTCCATTTCAAACGAACTTTACAAAGTTCATAATGTGGGTCATGGTAATATCTAAAAGGCATATTGATCTAGGTGAACACCTCTTTGCTCATAGTGGTTTTAATCAAAACACATGCATCTACCCGCTCAGTAGCCAGCGTGTACAACGCGGCGTGCAGTGTGACACTGCTGCACTACTTACTCGATGGGTGTGCTGTGGCCCGTGGGTCAATGCTACAACATGCACACGAACAATCTGTGCCGTATTATACAGTGTGCTGCTTGTTTATATTCATTTATAACCAGTTATGACTCTGAAATTAACTATTGCTATTTTTATAACTACATTATTACTTGTAATTGTCTGCCACCAGAAAAATTGCATGTGTCCTACATTACAAAACATGTCTATTAATTATTCAATTCTATAAATTTAATATCAAATTTATTCTGCTAATATGTAGGCCTGTTGTGATTTAAATACATGTGTATGCAGCATGTTTGATTACTTTCAGCACTTTTTGTTATTATTTGGCTTTTCTTTTTTAATACTAACAACAATAAGTTGTCAATAAAAGTACCACATCAAGTGTATACACAAACACCAGCAGTCAGTGCACTCTAACATCATGAACATGTCTGTGTGACATCCCTATTACTAGTTAGATAGGATTTCCTTGGCGTGGTGAGATAAGCAAGAGTGTCACTCACAATGCACTGAGTTTTGTGTGCAGAGAGCTATTTGAGAATATGATAGGCCCGTGTCTCACTATGCAAATTTTTAAATTGTCCAATCATTTGAAAGATCAGGAAGTGATTGTTTCTCAATACTATTCAGCAAAAGGTAATACATGTAGTTTGTACTATCGTGGCCCGAAAGTTTGGCCGTTATAGGGCTAAAACAGCAAAAAATCATAAAACGGTCATTTTACGTTGTACATAGTAGAATGCAAGGGGTCAAAAGTTTTTTTGTATTTTAAAATGACTCCGATTTGATAAAAATTGCCCGAATTATTGATGGAGCTCATAGGATTAAAATAAAACGGAATAGTTTATCTTAAATGCTTATGTTTCCCAAGGTAGGGGGTAACAAATTAACATCCGTTGCATTCAATGGGGCTTGGACCTGTTTCCCCTACTTCGGTAAGTAATTATTTAAGACACCCAAAGCTATTCCTCATTTTGTCCTATGAGCTCCACCTATAATTTGCACTATTTTTTGTATGTATCTTATCTGTTGTAAGATCTTGCCATCACATCACCAATGGGCTTATGCGAATGATTCAAATACGGAGATTGTGCATTTTCATTCTGAGCATCACACTCCTTCCAGTCTACCATTGTTATCGGTGATGCTAGAATTGACACTGCCGACTCTGCTTAGGATCTTGGTGTTACACACTGGATAGGACACTTAAAATGAAATAGCAACAAATCACCTTAGGAACTCGCACGCACCTCTGCGTCTTTTAAATTTACAACAATATTGGACGGATGCAGGTAGGTATTTAAATCAACCCACCACAGAACGCTTGGTTAATGCTTTTGTGCCCACTGATTTTCTAATAATTCTCTGTTGTGGATATTCCTTTCAGTCATATTGCACATTTACAACTTGTACAGAATTCGGCAGCGAGACTTGTCACTTTGACACCGATATGATACATTCGCATGCTCTGAACATGAACATCTACACTGGCTAAAGGTTAAAGGCCGCATCCGTTCAAAATCTTACGCATTACCCATAGAGACGAAAATAATGGATGGCTCCCAAGTACCTCGAGGAAGTTATACTCGGATTAGAATCAATGTATGTCTATACGCTAATCGACTCGAATATGATTTTCTTAGTGATAGTCCAGAAAGGTTTGTTCCCCCAAAAAATCCCCCAAAAAAAAAAAAACCAGACTTTGCGATTGCAGTCCCCTATAGTGATCCAGACTCTCGGTGGATGTTAGAAGTGCCACCAACTGTTCCAAGTTAAGGTAAGAATGAAGACGTATTTGTTTTTATCAGTAGTGGGGGACTGTAGTGCCCAGATCTATGTGAGTGTTGCAAAATCTGGATAAAACTGTGAATTTTAAAATTTAAAAAAAAAATGCATTGATATAAAAAAATGATGAAGCACTCGCCACACCCCTTTCATGGCCCCCGAGCTTGGATTTCAGGTTACACAGGTAAAAAATTTAAAATGTTCCGGTTGTGTTGAAAACCACACCATGACTTTGCTGGTTACAAGGATCTTTAAAGGTATAGTTTATACTCCTATGCTTATAGTTTTGGAAATATGGGGTAAAAATGTGACAAGGTCAATTTTGGTTTGTACGGGTCAGAATATAAATTGCCTCAATTTTTTGTAAAACGTGGTTCAAGTTGTTGGTCAGCTCATAGAGGAAATATCGGAATAGTTTGACTATCTTACGTGTGTGGTTATAACCAAAATGGCGGAATAAGTACAGGTACTGGCAGGCTATTGGATCGATTGACCTGTGACCTATTTTGTTGTTGGATAACGTGAAACAGAGCATAACAGATAAGGTAAACTATTATTTATTTCAATCCTTTAAGCTAAGGAAACAATTTGCACCACATATACCTGAATCAAAAACAACTTTTGAGCATTATACACATGAAACTGGACTTTTTCACTATGTTTTTACAGTTTTTACCCTATAACTCCGAAAACTATAAGCCATAGATATTGATATTCGGAAGAATTCAAGCGGCTAAGTATTTTTTTCAATTAAAAAAAACTTAATTTGATGTTCTTTTTTCTGACATTCAATTTTCTCCTTCATTCGAGTTGAAGGCAAATATCTCATAGAAAAGGAAAACGGAAAGGCATGGCAAACTATATAGACCATGGTGCGTGGACCAAATAACAACTGTATAACAAATTCTGTAGTCCCCATTGGGGGGTAGGGAAAACCAGTGTAAATTCATAATAAATTATTGACGATCACATAACTGTTGTCCCGCACATAAAAACTGGACATTTTCTTAAAAAAATATAAAAGTCACTCAATTTCTTTTTCCCAATATAAGAGACCAATGGATTGATAGACTTAAGCTAACCATGAGCTAAAGATATTACGATGGGCCTGGTATGTAGGGCCATTGTGTTACCACCTCCACGATTCGGGTGAGTGACAAATACCCGCCCTCTCCCACAATAACTAACCAGTGATACATTATAATATAGGTCGGTGACACTAAATTGTCATATGAAAACACGGTAAATTGAATAGAAATGAAGTTAAGCAATAAGTTACGGATTTTGGTTCTGCACAAAGTGTTAGGTCAAAGCTTGCCCAGCAACCTTCTCTCATGATGTTTGTTCATGGTTCTTACGTTCAATCAATGATGAAAAATATGGCCAAAGTTAATTGAACACGCACTATAGAAGCTCAATATTTTTTATCTGAGAATAGGGTTAAGGATTTTGTCTGAAAAGTACTCAGTCTAAATGGTGAGCGTAACAGCCGAAATCTCTTCAGCTGCGGCGACAATATAACAATGGTCCTGCACCCCCGATGAAAGGGAATTTTGAAGTGTTTTTTCCTACACCGCATACCGGGCCGTTTGTTGAATATCTTGAACCATGTTTGCTGAAGTCTATGTGTATCCACTAGTCACTGATATTGGGGGCAAGAAAATTGAAGTGACATTTTATTCTTTTTCAAGAAAATGTGCAGTTGTATTTGCGGGAACACACGATTCTATGATTTTAATAATTATATGAATTTACAATTGGTTTTCCCCTAGCCCCCCGATGGAGGATACAAAAACAACAGCATAGAAGGACATGTTCCATCGACTAATATACTATGGCCCAAAGGAGCTCAACGGATCCTACAAAATTATTACCGTTGATCCAATGAAAGCATTGTTAAAAGTCTTATAACAAACGACACAAAATATATGGAAAGGCACTGTTTTCATGAAAATCGACCTTTAGTCGATGATCTCTTTACAGAGGTGTGCTGTAAGTGTGGACTGTCAGCTTATGGTGGGCCTTTTCTCATATGATGCCTCCTCTGGACGAAAAAAGGTCAATGGCATTTAGGGTTGGAAATAGAATTTCAACGGTTTAACAGAGAAGAGAGAAAGACTAAACTGCGATTCATTATAATTTCAAGTATCATATGTTCCCATAGATTAATTACTTGGGCATCATTCTGAAACAAATGGGCATTCCCAATTAATGCAAGTTTACAAATGTCATCTGAATGTCATTACATTGTAGATACAAGTATTAAGTTGCAAGACATTATTTTTCCTCCTTTTAAATTCGGCCTGAATTTTCCTTGCTATTTTTTACACTGCTAGCCTTAATTGTTGGTGTTCAGTTGGCTGCTTGAACTGGAGTCTGTCCCTTTTAGTGCAGTGTATCAAACTTTTTTTTTTTTTTTCCCCAAAAGTGCCCTTTTCTATGGACACCATTGGTCCACATTTTATTGTTACCCCTTGTGAACATCAAATATATGCATGGAAATAGAACTTGCCTATAATGCATGCACGAAAATTCAGGGCATTAAGGACCAAATGCATAGTTCAGTTTATCGTGCATTTTTTCCTTGCATTACTCTCTGAGGATCTCTTGGGCAGAAATGCATTCACGAAAATGCACCGTGTAAACACGGGGGCTTTATTTTCCAATAAGTCTCGTATGGTTTGAGTGGGATCCCCTTAGGAAACTGTATAATTATGTAGTAGTATCAGAAAGGACCATGGTTCAGAAAGGCGATGTTACCTTCTGAATATAGTTCATCAATATTCATGACCACTGTACCACCCTTGAGTCTTTATACTACTTCAGAAATGATTTGTCATTCTCTAAGATTTGCGCTCCCCTTTTGAGAGAATACCCTTCCTGCGCGGTTGTCCTCCAAGACATTATAAGTTAACCACATGAACCATTGAAATCCAAAGAGATTGTGTTACAAACTGAGAGGTCTACGAGCCTTGTTTGTAGTGTTTTCTGAATTGAGAGGAGTTATCGGGCTCTTTAGTCAGTTGAGGCACATTGCTTTCTTCAAATGCCATACGCTAAAATTTGTTTGTAATGCAGATCCATTTCTTTAAAATGTTGTATTGAAAATAACTTACTTTGACAATGCAAAATATCATCCTTATCAGGGCAATTCTGCGGTCACGTTGTGACCTAAAAACGGTATATTTGAAATTTTTCACCCAATGCCGTTTGCCAATATAACCAATCTGTTATTATTTTGGTTATAATGAGTAACATTAAGTTAAAACCTAACCAAAAATAATGTTTCCACTCGCTAGATTGGTTATTTTGTTCTGAGGTCAAATAAAAGTTCGGTCGGACCTCGGACAAATGGGGTTTTAGAATGCAAAACTTAAACTGTAAAATTCTGTGTTTGATTATTTAAGTACTCCATTTTCTTATATTATTTCAGAAACACTATTGGTACCTTGCCATGACAAACAATGTGGTAATTAAATGTAAAAAGCAACTTACTTGGTAAATTAACAATTGATATCACTACGTACGGTCACGTGTGTGACTTTGGTGCGTTACGTGTGTGACATCTCATTGACTTAATAAACACAAAATTGGTGACCATTGTTAATGTGCCCCCAAAACCGAAGTTGTAAATAAATCTTGTGTTATTTGCACATTTTCAAATATTTCACAACACTTTTATTACAATGCCATCAGTACTATAACTTGCAAAGAGCAGCTGACTACAAGTTATGCAGTTACTGCCTGTTGAAATAGTGCAAGTCTGCTAAATTTTGGCAAAATCGCCCAAACTTTGCAAAAACACAATGGAAATCGTGTGTGGTTACGGGAGTGTTGATATATTATTATAAGAGATGGCTTTATTTATAATTATTTAATAAGCCTAGTCAGGTTTTGTTATTATAAATGTAATTGTGGGTTTCTTTGTTTTATTTTAATCCTGATCGTATTCATAGTTTAGATTGATAATAATTAAGTGATCACTGCTACATTCGTCATTATGGACCACCTGCAAATTTATGCCCTTCGAATACTAAAAAATGTTGAGCGCCGGTCACGTTGTGTTGGACATGTCATTCGCACATCAATAACTTTTGAAAGAAGAACAGAAAAGAAAGATCTAAACCATTATTTGTATTATCGATGACACATAACACAACTAAGTTTTATTGATAATCAAAATGGGCCAGCCTTGTATTAAGAGGATTAGTGCAAAACGGATTTCATTTGACATCCGGCCAAACATGGCACAAGGTCATTCAATCCAGCATCAGGGACATGGTATATAACTGAACGCATCAGTTTCCAGTAAAAGGCCGACTCTGTACAGGAACTTTGTACTATGGTCCCACAATATGTTTGTAATGGCAACAAAGGCCTACTCTATGGCATGGCCAGGATTCAACCCCATAACAATATCACCCCCGTCCAATATGAAAAGAAGTTCTCAGGTAATTTGACATTCTTCTAAATCACAGAATGTACATTGCTGTGGATGGGAATGCGTGTCACCACGGAATGGATTTTTTTTTTTAATTTTAGAGTGAGGAGGGTTCGGTCTTTACGAAAAACAGTACTGTGAGACATAATGAAGTAGAATATTCCAAGCCTTTCCTTAAACCACATGAAAAACCAATGTACATGCTTCCTTAAATAGTTGAGATATATATAAAAAATAACAGGTATTATGTACAGGTCGGACTATTCTTTAAATAAGGAGTGCTCGATCCCATTTCAGGTGAGCGTTAAAAAGAATTTAAAAGTATAAGACCCTTGGGAAGGTACCGTACTTTGTGAGTTTAACGGCCATTACCATCATTTACGATCACCTGGAAACCCGATCCTTTCAGGCGGATGATGTTCCTTGGCGCGTGTCTTCTTAAAAAAGACCTGTTGTACCACATGTCGTTTAGTTTAGTCCATGTTATGGGTCACGACTAAAGGCATTCTAGAAATGGTCTGTACTGGTCCGCATATCGTCAAGAGTGCCTCAACCACTACAAGGTAGTGGGGAGTAATATAACATAAGAGTATATTGAACAATCTTTGGAATTGAATTTCACTGCAAACCATATTGAGTGCTAGGTTTTTAGTCCTATCGAGAATTCAATTGGATCTTTTCATTAGTGACAATTCAACATATTGTTCCAGCGGAAATTTGACCCCCAAATATTGCTAAAGTGTTGTGTTCCTTCGACAATTATTCACATTCACGGCGTTGGGAGCGTTCCGATATGGTAATTATTTTAGGTGGTTAATACTAAGGTTTTGTGTAGAAAAAAGTTGTGTCTGGAGTTATTCTTAAGACAATTAAAATCTAAAACATTAATTCTGGACAATCAAATGTGGGGAATGTATTTTTTTTAATTTGTATGGTTTAATGATTTTTTTAAAATTTCGATGTATGGGATACACGCTTTTTGTAAAATAAAATGCCGCACCAACATTGCCCAAATTATGTAACTTAACAATACAGTTATATTGTGTGTTTTTTTCGTACGGCATTTTTAAACGGTAAATCCACTTTTGCCCAACATTTAATGTAATGTAATTGCCTAAATATCAGTTGCGATATTTTGGGGGGGCGGGTGGGGGGTTGGGCTGGAAAAAAAAATTCAAATCGGCAACAGCGTTATTATGCTAATTAGCATAAATAAGCCACTTTGGTGGCACTCGATTGTTTGTCCCCCTGTAATGTAATGGAGGAAGGTTTTTTAAAGCTTTATTTCAGGCAATTGTAAACGTAGTTATGTTCTTCCTATTATGAGCCAAATTTTACAGAAAAAGTCCTTTGGGAAAGGTATGGTTTTCCTTTTTTAGGAGGGGAAGGAAAGAGGAGGAGGAAGGGAAATTGGGTTGCACGTTGTAAAAAATCGGTGGTTTTGGACCACCATTTAGAATCGGTACAACTGATTTTCATTGTTTCACTCTTATGAGGTCTTGTTGGTGTACCTATCAATGACCAGAGTTTTGGTAAAAAATTTCCACCGGCAAAGTGCTTTTCAGAGGGGGGATGTGGACCCCTAAACCCAAAACGGGAGTGCACAAGACCTTATTAGTGTTAACATATTAAACGAAAACCAACGTGCTGTGAATTAATTTTTAATAGGCATAATAACAAATTCTTTAATAAACATTTAATTGAAATCGAATCGTTGAGAGTTCTGCTGTTTCGTCTCCTCTTTAAGATGTTCCACTCGAAGATACCATAAAGGATGAACATAAAAAGCAATAACAATCATACTCGCCGAACAGCAACACCAATCTGGGGGAAAAAGAGGATACAATGATCATTAGCCCGTGTTAAGATAATGGACTATGGATAAGGTATTGAACTCAATTTGGGATTCTGGGAAAAGCCGTGATTATTTAACAAGAAATTAGAGTACATGTATATTAAAAGTCCGTTTAAGAAAAAACTATGTACACTCTTAATTTCATGGATTTAAGTTAATACTTTAAAGGTTGTAGTTAGGAAACAACTCAAAATAGATTTCAAATTCATCCTATATGGCTTCTTAGATTCAATCATACTATATTTGAATTCAAAATACTATGATTGATTGTGTATTGCCAAGAGGTTTTTGAAAATTTCCTAAACATTGCTTTGACTCCTATAGTCTAACGATTAAATTTAAATCCCTGAAAATTCAGAAGTGAAATGCTAATATTCCCCTTCTTCTCCTGTTCTTTTGTCTATTATTCTCTCTTCTAATTCACCCTTCTTTTTCTTCTCATTTTTCTTCTTATTCCTAGGCACGCTTTTGAGTGACTGCAATTATCTGAATAAGTGCTTCTTAAAGGGACAATAGGGACGAAGGTAAGTGGGGAAGAGGTGGAAAAGGGGGCCGTGTATGTATTGGATGGAAAGAAGTTAAGTAACGGAGATTGACATTATAAATCAAAAAATAAGTTGAAAATGTCCATATTTGGTGAGTAATGTTACTTTTGCCCTTTTAATTTTCCCCCGCCCAATAGCTTAATCGAAAACGAGTTCAGACAAAATCCACCCATCGAGGCAAATGGTTGACTTCAAAGTGATGACCATCCTAATTTACGGTCGTGTGTGACCAATTCATATTGCAGTGTTGCCAATTGGAAACGAGGAAAGTGCGATAGAGGGTGGGTGTCATAGAAAGGAAGACAGGAAAAACATAACTCGCGAAATGAAATCAAAGAGTCATTCTGAACTTATTTTCAAATTTTATTATTAAGTTTTAAGTATTGAGATAAAGAGAAGCACGGCAAAGGGGTTAAAAAAGCTTTCGTATATGGACCAAAGATAAAATATTGTAGAGTACAACAAGATGGTTTTGAGAATATACTTTGACGTCACGAGAGCAAAATTGGGCGATTGTGATCAAGAAGCCGGTTTGGCGAAAAAGCCGCCCGTTTTCTTCGTTATGTCAAAAAACAAAAAATTAAATAGCTCTATTTGTAATTTTGCATCCAAAATTGTATTATTTTTTCGGGAAATCATGAGCTGTTGGGAGTGTACATATAGTGTATGCGGGAAAGGTACAGTAAAAAAACTGAGCTTGACAAAATATTGAAACTATTTCATTTAATAATTACTGATGAATTAGTCGACACTTGCCCCAATACATACATGATGGTTTTTGACCACATTTTTTCCTTCATATCCATCGCGACACACACATATGTATGTATGAGCAACGAGAAAAAAAAAGGACACCCCCCCCCCCCCCCCACCGACAGGGGGTAAAGGGACCGAGGGGGCACAGGTCAGCAAATCTGTGAATTGCAAAGATTTTAGACCTTTTTGTTCCCCCCCCTTTTTTTGTTTTTTTTTTGTCTATTTTTTACATACATTTTACTTATATTCAAGACTATTTGTGTTGTTGCTTTTTTTCATAGATAAGCCCCAACTTTTTTTTTTTTGAAATTGATTTCGAGTAGCCTGTTGGCAGGCGAATCATTTATCTATCCGAGTGGTCTTTTCATCCTCAACCTCATGCATAAATTCCTTTATCCTAACAAATGTGGCGATCGTTAGCTTGACCCCCCGTGTATTCGTTAATTCAGACCATTTTTAAACCACGACCTCAAAGTTTATCCTGGCGACGCAGTCAAACGTGTGATTATTCCATTTACGTTGTATGTTTCATATACATATCCATAACATGCATTTTTTTTGTCCGGTTCTTTTTTATGACCTTCTAGATAAAGTCTCCAGACAATTGGAATGCATTCTTTTGCTATTCCTCGGCAAACATAGTGGCTTTCTCGCTAAGCCGCGATTTTAATTTTTTCCGCGTGGAGGATGCTTTTATTGGACCCAATACAGTGCGTATCAATAAAATCGCACACAAAACTTTTCCCCAATTTTGGGTAATTGTGTAATAGTATTACATCATAAATAAATAATGCATCTTAATCCACATCATCTCCTATTTCCAAAGATAGGTAAGTTGTTCATGTGCGATCATGGATAAACGATTAATCATTGTTTTGCACAATGGGACAAAGTCAGCTAGGGACAAAGTTTTCAATACAAATCCCATTCACAAGGATGACTGCTGAAGTGAGAAATAAGAAGAGAGGGAAAATTGATAGGATTTGTGTTAGATACTTGATGGCACTTGGTCCCAAGCTCACTTTGAACCATTGTGCAAAAACAATTGATTCCTCGGTTATCCATGACACGCAACATGAACAATTCCCTATCGTTGGAAGAGGAGATATGTGGCTTAGATGACATTAATTATTTTTGATTGTAATTTTACATAATACCACAAAAATTGGGGAGAAGTTTTGCTGCGATTTTTTGATACGGCACGTATATTGTGAACACCTTTAAATATTAAAAAGAAACATTATTCCAGATGACCCAACATATTCTTAAAATCTACAGATGATTGCGTACGATCATATGTATAAAACATTTGCATAACCTTAGTTGCTGTGGTCAGGCGTCCCTTTTTATTATCATTTAACTCCGTTTTGAGCATTTTTTAATGCATGCCGCTTAGGAATACACCAAACATAAAACAGTACTTCAACGCCACTTCAGTCGACTAATTTAAGTAATTAGCTAATTAACATGGCGTAACTACACGCATGATTTCCCATGTTTGTGGCACAAAGTCGTATCTACCAGTTACGAAATTGTTTGCACTCACCATAAATGAAATTTTGAATTGCACAAAGTCGTATCTACACCAACATTAGTCCCAATTAGCCGAATAACTCTGCAATAAATGAGCCTTATACTCAAATATATGGTTAAATCATGCGTATTAATTTACCTTTAGTAAAATAATTAATTATGAGCATAATATTGAGTGGAAGGTCGTAACTACGTTTTTTGATAAATTATTTTAGGTTTTGGTGGCCAAATTAGCATAAATTTGGTAAAAATGAAAAATGCACTTTAGACAACATTGGGGATCTTTTCTATTTTACCATACCGTTTTATTTATAAAACATCCATTTACAAAAAATAAACGCGTATCTACATAACTAGTTTTCCCGTGTAGCGCAAACAGTCGTATAACTACTGCTGTCCAATTAGGCTTAGATGTGCCGTTTCTATTAATTATTTCCAAAAATACGTTTTCGAAAACGCATGAAAGAAAGTTGTTATGCTCATTGGACCCAACAAGAGCATTGGGTTCCAACTTACCTACACCTAAATAGGCCTATGTATCCTAATACTGTCATATGAAGATGATACAAATTATTCGGAATGGCCTGCTTTTTCATAATATTAAAAAAAAAATCAATTTTCGCCAACAAGGTCAGTTACGACTTGGTTACCCTCACATGACGATTTTTAAGTACAATTTTATATCATTTTAATATTAAAAAAAATACGTGTCCCCTATTTATTATTGTATAATTATTTTGATGTATTTTTTCCCTCTGCAACCCCATGACGAACGTGTCCGTCCACTGATGGGTTTCCCAGGCAAAACAGATCGAAATAAATAATAGTAAATAAATATTAAATAAATAATAACATAATTAAAAAATAAACGTACTGTTTTCGCACAAAGTTCCTTCGTATCCCCCCCCAGGCTGCATTTACACTTGTACATATTCGGATCGTTTTCATATTCTGGTGCAGCCCACCGCTTTTACAACGGGTTGGCCGCGCATTCATGCATTTCTAAGAAAGGAAGAAAGAATGTTATTGTACAGTGTGAGTCAATAAAAACCCTACAATTCAGAAAGATTTTTTTTCAAATCCCTAAACGTATTTTGCTTCCCTATTTTTGCTTTGGGTGTTTACACAGATAACGGCTATCAAAGATTTTATTTGGTGTCTTTTCGGACTTTTTTGGGTTCAGAAACTATGTCAATTTTGTCGAGAGACTAAAAAATCAGTTTGGGCCGAGTTTAGCCAGACAACATTACACTGCGGAGAGACTGACACCGACGTATCCCATAACACATTATAGCAAAGACATTCACACATGCAATTTCAGATGGTATCGATTCTTCTTGACAAAAACATATCAGTTTGAATAAAACGGTCTATTGTGTAACATAATTACAAGTAAAATATCTTAAAAAATTAAATTACCATTGGTTCCAATCATAAATGAGTCGTTATTGAAAATCACTCCATATCCATGTCTCAGTTCATGACCATAATGAAACTGCTCAGAATATGTTTTGTTTTTACATCTCTAGGTAATTGCACAAATCCAGTACCACTCAGCGTCCATAAATTGTAGGAAGAACTAAAGCTGAAGTTTTTTCTGTAAATAAATTAGAATTAAAACTTAAAATTCAATATCGCAATGTTTTTTCAAGCGAATACAAACCTTCTATGTTTCAATTTTGGCTCCCAGGTTTCGTTGTTGGTTAAACAGGAAATCTTGCTGAACCAAAGTAACTGTGTCTTACACCAGCTATCTTGACTTTCTTATGGGAATTGAAAATTTTTTCCACTTAGCATTTCGTTTTAATCTCCGGGATCTTAGTTTATAACCTTCAATTAATTCTCCTACCTTCTATTGTTTAACAATAATTTTGGGTTGAAATGTGTTTACTCAACTCACTGCTGAAGACCTTTGGTACGCTATGTAAACGATGCATCTTTTTATGGCTCAACATCGGCCAAAACAGGATTTTTTAAGTCTCTCAGCAGAATAGGCATAACTTCTTCCCAAATTCCAAATGACACAAATAACGTTTTGTCTAAAGCTGTTTTATCTTCTTTATAACCATAGCACATATTTGAGCAAAAACAATTCTTACTATTAAATTATTTTTATTCTGAAATTGTAGGGTTTTTTTGTGACTCACCTGTAGTAACTTCTGTTGTTACTGTCGAATCCAATGTTTTTAGTTTTTTTCTTTCTTCTTTATTCTTTCGTCATTGAATAAATTCGCATGGAACGTGTGAAAACCCGAACAAGAAATGTACCGGTGTGAAAGTATTATTGGTCAGCCGGGAGCCACAGTCGACAGTCCGGGCTCCATAGACTACAACGAATAAGCGTGAAAGAGTCAACTGAGACGAGTACCATATCCTTTACCGTTGTAGCCGGACTACGCCGCTAATTACTTCTATACCTTGGCCGGTTGGTATAGGACCCCCCCCCCAACAAAAAAACCACCCATATACTTAGATGGATAACTGATTGTTAAAATAGGAATTTACTCGTTTGTCGCGCCGCACTGCACATACAATGTCCATTACACTTGGCAGTGTACGCATTAAACTGCAAAATTCTTCCGCTTGCTTTGCACCCATTTATCCATTTTGGCCCCAGGTAATTCACTTCACCTTTCCACCCCTATAATTTTCTTGCCCTCCCCGTCCCCCTCCCAGAAAAACTACTCTTCACTATACGTTTTATCCACGACCTCTACACATGGATAGCGGGTCTGAGTCGCCGATCACCACATCAGAAATTGACTTTTTAACCTTGACAATAGGGCGGGAAACACTGCATCACCTTGTAAGTTAAGACATTTGGTCTAACAATAGAAATGCTTTGTGAATATGTGCACCAGCCGGCCGGCGTATGCATTTTTTTCCCCCATATTGTGCAGGTAAAAAAAACAATTTCGTTTTTACACTCGCGACCAATCAACGGTGGCTGCAGCCCCCTATCCATGTGTAGAGGTCATTGGTTTTATCCCCTCTCATTTCGGACAGTCCGTCCAGAGATAACAGTGCATTGAAGAAGGGGTTTAAATTCCAGATTGTCCGATTTGTGCGATCACAGAGACCTATAAAAGTTTGAAATGCATTAGAGGTGAGGGGCTCACAAAGGAGACGGTACTGACGCAATGGATGTATGAAACGAGCGATAAAAATTAAAAAGAAAAGGTGCAGAAGAAAAAAGAAAGGTAAGTAAAATAAAGAATGATGACAACGGTTGTCCATTTCTTACCATCTGTAGATTTTGAACACGGCTGGATCGCTGTGGATGCATTTCGTACAGTGTACAGATGGATAATGTATTGCTGGTCACGTGACACGTCCGTTTAATTTATATGAGTTTTCAGGTTTTTGGTTTCCATTTACTGATTTGTCCGTTACCTCTTGTTTGGGGAAGCCATACCTTTGTGAGATATTGAATTTTATTGTTAGTTATATCATGTAATAGTTTTTTATAACATTTTATAATCTCATAGGTTTGCTTGTTCTGTTTATTGTGAGCTTTGCCTTCGTGCATTGGAATTATATTGCATTGATATGATACGATGATGATGATGACGATGGATGATGATGACGATTACGACTCGACAACGATGCTGCTGCTGCATTAGCAACTTGGTCGTCTGTTCTCAACAGTGAAGACATCTCTTCGAGCTCTTCAGCATGCCTTGTCATCATTATCACCATCTCACTCATTAAATTCAACAATTATATTCAATTGTCATAGCTGCTTTGTCGTAATGGTCCTCAATACATACCAACATCAATGTCAAAAACAAAACCAACAAGAAAACTTACACAAGAGGACGCCATCATATTGGCCCCGTGGCAAGTCTTTCCACTGCAGTTGTATGGCTGTCCGAGATATCCACTGTTTCGTGGCGCTATTGATGTGCCGGATGCTAAACTTAAAACCGCAAGGTCGGGATCAGTAGGAACGCCAACGATGCATATAACCGTTAAAGGGCCAAGTCATGGTCAAGTTTAAGGGTTCCAACTTTGGTGAACGACATGAGCACTCGCGCTCGTATATAGGTACGAGACGATTATTTTTCCAGCGATTTTCATTACAATTGAATTAATACTACCCGTAAGGACCATTATGTCCATAGACTGGAAGAATTAGTCATTATTGTGTATATTTTGTTCATTGAATCGCTTTCTCCAAAGTCGTTTATAAGGCAATTTAGTCATGACAAGCTATCAAAGTCCAGCAAGTTTGAGTACATTTTTTCAAGTACCTGCGAATGAGCGTATAAAACAACTCGCACTATTATTTTGGTTTATATCACTCCAATGGTATATTTTATGTCTTCGTAGGGTTTTGTCAACATGGTGTCCTCATTTGCTCAGTTTTGCGTTAAAAACCGTTACACAAATTGAACCGCGATGGTCGTCACTGTTCATCTGCGAGTGCCCTCTGGGGATTCCATATGATGTCATGACAGCAGTTATTCGTTCAACTGGCACTTTTCATATGGCATTTCTGTCTGTTAAAAAAAATAAAAAAAATAAAAAGTTTGACTTTTAATATGTTGTTTTTTATTTTCGGTTCTTTAAAAGTGTGACGAAGTTTTTTCCCCCCCCTTCGAATGCTAACGATAATGGGTGAAAATCCACATGCGGTGTCACTATCACGCAGAATGCGGCATAATAGTAAGATCCACCAGGAGAGGCGGGTTCGGAGGCGTCTTGATCGTAGATGGCGCAAGCCACGTTCTGATGAAGACTATAATTCGCTTATTGTTCAGAAAGACAAACTTAGCAAACTCATTGTTGATGCTAACGTGACTTTTTACTGACAAATTTCTTTCTTGTTGTACTAAGAACATGTTCCTAACACTGAAAGTCTTTGGAATTCATCTTCATGGCTTTGCCCAGCGCTAACTCTGACGCTGATCTTGCCAATAATTTCCTGACTTTCTTTGTTAATAAGGGTGAACAGATTAGGTACAATATGACTGTCAATGTCAGGAAATCGATTCTTGGGCAACTTCATGGAATGTACTTTTCGGTGCTGCCAAGTGTAAAACTGTAACAATATCAAACAAGAAAGATGCTGCAACAGGCCACCCAAGTCTCCACTTCTTTGGAACAACTCTAGAAGAGGACGACAGGGTCGATCTACTTGGCATCTCCATCAGTAATGACCTGTCATGGTCTCCTGTGATTACCAAAATGGCTAAAACTGCCAGTCAGCGACTAGGATTGCTCCGTCGAGCTGCACCCTATCTTGAGACAACAGATAGGGCTGTTATATATAAATCTATGGTTCGATCCAACATGGAATATGCAAGCTCAGCATGGTGCCACGGTGGAGCAACACCCACTTCACTATCCAAACTAGACGCAATCCAGAGACGTGCCATTTCCATGCATCATTGGTATCCCCGAGAGTGAGCTCGCTACTCATCACATCCAACCACTTGGTTGGAATTGTCGCTCTTTTCCACCGCATCTTTTTATGGACAAGTACCAGATCTTCTCAGCCAGCTGCTATACCTGAGCTGCTTTCAGTTGATCCTCGCCTTAGGCGCTCAGTCAGGTCTCATGACCTTGCTGTGAAAGTCCCAAGGTCCAACTTGGCCTCCCACAGAATATCATTTCTCCCATTCTCCATGTTCTCTGTAGGCTTATGGAATGCCCTTAATTCCTGCTCATGTAGCATCAAACCAGGACTTGCAGAGTTTCAAAAGGGAGGTTAATCGGTATCTTGGCGCCAATCCGTCAGCGTTACTAATTAGATAACTGCTGTTAATGCCTAGATTAGCATTGACATAAATTTAAATGTTGAATCTTAACGCTGAATATTCTAGGTTTTAACTGACCTAAGTTTCTGAAATAATTGTCCAAATGTCCACCAAGGCCTGCACTATGGACATACTTCCTTCGTGGCTCATTAGACTCAAAAATCCTTCACCAGGATAGTAAAGAATTCTCTTTTGACAGGCATATTTCCTCACACTTTGAAGCGCTATCATTATCCCTGTTATCCCTTGTGCTGTACTTAAGATATTTTTGGATAATAATTTAAGAGCTATAGGCCAGTTGCCTTTTGATTGAAGTTACGCGGCTTGTTATTCCTCGTACCAATAACAAGCGTCCGTAGATTTGGAGACAGATCATTCGACGTCATTGGTCCTAGGCCGGGAACAAGATTCCCGTTAACATTAGAGAGGCCAACCTCCACTCCACCGTTTGTCTTTTAAGCGCTCCTGAAAAACTTAACTTATTCCTGAAGCGTGATTTTTTTTACTTTGGTTTCTTCGTTTCCTTACTATCTGGTAGGCCATTTGTTGTGTATTTTAATTTCCGTATTGTAAGTATTTGTTGTTAAGGCGCTTTGTGTTCTCTGAACTATCTAGATTTCTGAGATTAAAAACGGAGGACAAATCTAAATTTTGATCAAATTTGTTGAATCTATTAGCTTTATATCAAAAAGATGCGTTTTGTCGTTTGGCCCTGATAGCAATCTAATTAGATTAGTTTTAAACTAAGAAATTTGGAGAGTAGAAACGTCATTAAGAATGATTTTGTTTCTTATTATTATACCGTGTGTCCCAAAAAACGCAACACTTGGTGAACAGAGCCTAAGTTTGAACAAAAAGCACGTGACTACTTATTCTTTGTTGTGAGGTGAGATGGGACTGTTAGCTAATTATTCCTGAAAAGTTCATGAAGGCAGATTCAATGAGTTTTTAAGATATATAGGCCGAGTGAACCATGAAGGCCGATTTTCAAATTGTGTTCCAAGTTTCAAATTACGCCATGAAATTATGCATTGTCGATTGCCGGTGCCATGGCCAACGGTATTAAAATCCGGCTTCATGGTTTCACTCGTATTTACCTCATGGCTATGCACCCAAGTTTCGTCCCAGTTAGCATGTTTAGGTATTTAGTTACATTCGTTCTAGTGTTTAGCCAATCAGAGGCCGTACGGGGTTACCATGGCAACCAGACGCAAAAATTTTCATGGGATTGTAAAAAACTGTGTGACATGGGCTTACAATATGATATATAACATGTATATACCACTATTAGGAACAGTACGAAAAATTCATTTCAAAGTTCACTGCTTCAGGACCCCATACCCCCCCCCCCCCCTAAGTGTGTTAAATGCAGTGTTTTAGCTGTTATTACCAATGAGAAAACATTCATATGTTAATATTTGTGGCAGCACCTGTCTTTTAAAAATGGGAAAATGGTGGACGGTGGTTGTGACTTAGAGATTCATATTGGTTTCTGGGCGCAAAACGTACCGTACCATATTTGTAGTTAATATCTCCTCAATTCTTTAATGGTCCTGCAGGTTCCGTGATTTCTGGGGTCATATCTAAAGATATGACTATACCTTTATGAACTTTTCAGGGATAGTAGCTAACATCCCATCTTACTACACAAAAGATAAGTAGTCATGTGCTTTTTGTTCAAACTTATGGCGCCTGCCACCAAGTGTTGCGTTTTTGGGAACACACGGTAATATTGTCGATATCACCAAACTCAATTAACGAATATATTTGTAAGGTGTAATAATTATATATACTCCCCGTCTAAACAATCCGCAGATGTTTAAATGGCCATCAACGTGCTCCAAACTGCTTTCAAATTAACGCGCCACCACCTGGATAAATCCCTCAAACTTCCACATCATGCTTCGTTATCCATGCATTACGACCAGCAGTGGCGTAGCCAGCTTTTTTTCAGGGGTACAAAGGGGGGGCAAGATTACCCACGGGGGGGGAGCCCCCCTGCCCCCTCTGGCTACGCCACTGGGACCAGGTCAATAAGCAAACACATTACGCGAACAACGCTTCTTGCATTGTTATTATAATTCACCTACATACCTAACCACTACCGTTTTTAATCCAAATTTATATCGTTCGATTTTTTAGGCGGGGAGTATATTTTAAGAAGAACAGCGAGATGTAACCGAATAGTGCTCTCGCCCTGTTTGTGGTCTGAACACGATAGTATAACGAAATTAAATGCGCGATTCATCGATATAAGCTCGGATAATTCGTTGGTAAAATCCACTATAATTTTAGTAATAATATTATGGTATAATAGGTCTTGTGGGGTGTATTCTAAACCTAGTCTAACAAACGGGGTACCCCCTCCCCGAGTTTTTCTCCCGTTGACAAAAAGAGAAAAAGAGATTGTGTCGCACAATTATTTAGCCTATAATCTCCGTTTGCATCCTGTACTTACCGTGTGTAAACTGGGTACACAATAAAATTACTCTTATCAGTAAAAGATTTCTTGTTTTTTGGAGCTAAAACTCATTGTTTAATACACGTTTTCTTCATCGTTTGTTTCATTTTCTGAACAAAATTTAAACTTCGCTACTGTTTTTTATAGACAAAATCAATTACCCCAAATTTCGGGAAGGCGCCGTGCATTATTACGTCACAGAAGCAATGTGCTGGGAATGTTGGGACTTACGTTCAAAAATTTAAACGTTTGTTACAAATAAACACAACAATATCCATAGTTTAAGAATGCTCTAATTCCGTCGACGTGCCATCGTCTCTTTAAAGGTCAGTCCAAGATTTTTTTTGTGATTTTTTTGTAACTGCTTCGCCAAATGAAACATTCATAAAAATTTGATCATAATAGTTCATGATTTTTCATAATCCATTAAAATCATTCTGTAAGTATCAATCTTTCACCCACAATGTTCATGCATTGGCATTTGTATATTAACCATTGTTTTTAATTTAACAATCCTATCTACCTTGGATAAGAATGAAGTATACGTACCTGCATACTAAATATCAGATTTTGTGTTTATCAGATCATTTTCACGTTTGTAATATATGTCACTGTTCTATAAATCTGTCAAAATCTGAATTTTAATGACATTCAGGATGTGCACTGGTACTGTATACAACCTCAAACCTGGTTGATGCGTAGCATAAACGCGCGATGAAACAGTCCATAGAAACTTAGCTTCAAACTTATGTACTAAAATGGTGCTTCTTTATTTTTGGTTTAATTCTGTTACTAAAACGTGTATCTCTGTTACTACTTACGTGGATCATGTTCTTTAAGCACGGTAAGGTCTGCGAGTTGGCTGGGGTTTTCATCAAGTACGGAATAGAAATTGATCCCCAACGTATTTATATTCAAATTTTCATAAATTTCTCCATGATAGGTTTCTGTTGCGTTGATTGCAACCTGAAAGAAGTAAAAGGGAATTAATAAGAAAATGTAAAGTATTTAAAGTGACAGGCGGAGATATTTTAGGATACAATCGATTGCAGACTACCTACCGGACGGTTTATTGGCCTATTTCATAGGTAGATGCAAATTTTGTCACCAGGGGGGGGTCATTATTTTTTCAAGCACAGGAACAAGCTTTCGTTTTTATTTTCCTGTGTGCGTAAGAGTTTAGAATTACGGAAAAAGTAGGTTCTGGAGCTTATCTTTTCTCCTTTATTGCTTTTTTTAACAGAAAGTTTGAAAATTGAGCAATTTTGGTAAAAAATACAAAAATGTTAATGGAAATTTGTTTTAATTACCGAAAGAAGTTAGACTTGTCCTAATCATTTATTTCACATATCACATATGCATTTTTGGTAGCTTTGGCTGAAATATGAACATTTAAGCTTTTACCTCTATTTTGGGCCCAAAACAGGTTTTTGATATATTTTTTTAAACAATAGTAGAAAAATGTTCCATAGATTAATTACTAGTTGGTAAAATATTGTGTGAAATGCCAACAAATCTTACTCGATGAATTTGCAGATATTAAAGCCAAATGTGTTTGTGCTGGACGTGACATGTGAACGGAATTTGGACCTAAAATCCTATCTTCCAGGAAATGAGATGATAAACCTACTTCAAATCTTTATGGGACATTCCATTCCAATAAACAGTGCCAGTAAAAAGAATACACTACCAGTGACATCATTAGTGAAACTATTGATTTTCATCAGTGTCATGAATAGATTCACACCAGTCACATGGAATTTACTATTACTCTTTGAAAAATCAATGATACCACAAATGATGTCATCACCAACCCAAATATTGAATGCTTTCTAGTCCCTCCTTGTAGACTTGACACAAACCACATCAATTCTATTTGCATTTCCTGGGACCTTTAAAACAAAAAATAATTTTATGCTTTAACAAGGAAGTACAGTTACAACTAACTCACATAAAACAATGCTTTGTTTGACCCTTATGCTTTTCCAGTGTTCAAAAGCTGTTAGGTTGCCTGGTTGCTTGTTTACTGCGTGTGCAGGACAATGTCCACTGTGAACGGAATTCCATTTTTGAAAACAGACTAAAACTGACAACACTTGTAAGTAACTTTTTATTCACAAGCCCATGCAACAACTTTAAACATACTATAAGATAGAAGCTGCATATATTATATATTGTTTTACAATATATCACAACTCAAGCGGGTTGGGCCTGACAAACCTACGTCACGTCCTGCCATGTGAACGGAAAACTTTTCATTGGTAAAGCAAATACAGATTAGAATAGTTGTCAAAACTATTAATATAATTTGAGAGTATAGTGAAAGTACTCTTGTAAAATAAGTCTCATAAAGATGGAACCTATTTCATACACAGAGCATGCCTTCTGCCATAAATGCTGGACGTGACAAACTTGTGAACGGAAAAATGTGAACAAGGATTTAATTAAGTGTAACTAAGTAATTTATATAACCACACATCTATATAATTTTTCGTATCACATAATCTGGAAGGGTTATTATATTATGAAATTAAATACCACAAATATAATATTTTGTTGTATCTGGGTATGAATGAATACTGTATACAAATGTGAACGGAAATGTCACGTCCTGCCACAACTTTTGACATGGTTCAAAGTCCCTTTAAAAGGTTTTTCACTACTTTTGTTTTTACATGTTTGAAAATCATCACTAAATATCTCAACAAAATAAATCAATTCAAACAGTTGGGCTCAACAGGGTTATGGCAGCTGAAAACAAAAATACATGTTTTACAGGCCTCAGGTTGACCAGGTTTTGAACATTGGGGCCCGCGTGTTCCCCTGAAAATATGTGTGTGTGAGTGTGAAGGAACTTGGTTAAGATGGCGGAGGTAGGCCTTGTAGGGACATAATGCAAATACCCACAATGATCTTCCAGGTCCCGCTTATTTTGCACAGGGTGGTCCCAAAAGCAATGGCGGATCCAGGATTTGAAAAATGTCAAAATTACCCGGGGGGCTGGAAGTCTGTACCTTGGTCCAAAATAGCCCAAAATGGGCTGATTTTGCAAGAATTTGCAAATTACAGGGGGCGCGCGCCCCCTTCGCCCCCTCCCTGGATCCGCGCCTGCAAATTGAAAACTTCTAAAGTTGCATCTACCTATGAAAGAGGCCTAAACTTTGTCTTGAACTTGCCTGCTATCGTAATCGTCCATAGAAAACCATGCTTTGATTTTCTGTCGTGCACGACAGAAAATACTAAATCATCATCATATTTACATAAAGACGGCGTATTCGGCTTATTCACTTCAGGTGTGATCTAATACATTGGTAAGCATTCCAAATATGCAAAAAACACGGGTTCGAAAAAATGGGGCGCTTCGTTCTGGAAATGTCCTCATGTATCTTAAGTGCATACGGTCTTCCTTCTACACTCCCGTTGGTGCATAAGGGGGTTCCAACCCCTCTAAAAACCACTTTGCCGTTGGAATTTTTAAATAATCACATAGTCGTTGATGGGTACATCCAAGGGGGTGAAGCCCATTCAAAACCAGTCGTCCGTGCTGGGCGCTGACATTTTGAATATTGCACGGAATAATTATTAGTTTGGGTGCTTGTATACACACATAATGTCAATTCGATACAAACAATCCGGCAAAATATCAGTTGTTGGATGTTGGGTGCTATTGGGTGGTTAAATTTTGTCCTACCCATGGCCACACGAATGAAATGACACGTCAGTCGTCTTGATTTAAATAAACCGCCTCAATGAATACATCTTTTCACCTAAGCGCGCATTGCATTATGGGGAAAAAGAGTATCTGAGCACAATGATCCAGGTGCACTATTATTACACCTGGCCACCTCTAACACATACATCAATTTGTATCACTACCGATTAATGTATATGCAAAGCGGCACCCACAGTATGTGGAAGAAGCGGAGGCAGCCATTGCTTTCTATTGTTGGTACTCTATGTTTTCTTTGTGGTCGGCAAAACATGCGAGACGATGAATTTCTAAAGATGACGTAACGCTTTACCTCTCTATCTATATAGAACCTCTTTGGGTACATCAGCACGACCATAAAACAGCTAGGGGAAATGAAAATCGGTTGTACCGATTCAAAATGGCGATCCAAAACCGATTCTTAAAACGCGGACCAAATTCTCCCGCTGAAAAATGAAAAACCACTTTCCCAAATGACTTTTCCCATAAAGTTTGGCGATCTAAACCGATTTTTAAGACGCGGACCAAATTCTCCCGTTGAAAAATGAAATGCTTTACCAGAGGACTTTCCCCATAAGTTTGACTCTTAATAGGAGAACATCAATATATTTCCATTGCTGAAATAAAAAAAATTAAAAAAAGTTACCCAGTACGATTTAAGGGGCAAACCAGGGGAGGGCGGCCAAGAAATCCCAATTTCAGACGTCGCCATTGGTTTAACACGTAAAAGCGAAATCTTGACGAAAAATTCGGAATTTTTTATATGTTGTCAAGGAATATTTTCTTATTCCAAAACCGTTGGAGATGAAGAATCAACTCCACTGGAAGGGTTATTTCTGAATTTTATGTATGCCGGCCTTATGTATGTAATGGGAACCCCCATGACCGACCCACATCAAAGCACCCAATTGGTTTGTGGTTTGCATTCCGTATTGCTGTAATTTCTTTTGACATTTTTGGTGAATTGCTATAATGAATAAGGCTTGGCCGCCACCGCCTGGGGCAAACAAAGTTTTGAATAGCGCCACCATAATGCCTATTTAGGCTAATTAACATAAAAACGTCATGGCCGATTTGATTTTTTTCCACCAAAATATGCGCAACTGATATTCAGGCAATTACATAAAATTTTGGGCAAAAACAATTTAGCGTTAAAAAATGGCGCTCGAAAAACGGGTCTACATGGACCCCCTTATGCACTTAAGTGTTAAGGAATCCTGTATGTTTAACGGGTATTGCAAAATACACGTCATTTTCCCAGAGTTTGTTCAGTAAACGCTTTAGCAAGGCTCTCTTGGGCACGAAAGGAAGTCGACTGAGAAAATGTTTAACAATGAAAGATCTATAGCCATTTTTTCCGCTAATATATGTGCACGCATACATGTAAGTAAACAATTATTAATAACATTAAAAATAATTAACTCTTTATGTACTGAAACAATCTCATCGTGAGGGGATTCCTATGGACCCCAAAAATTGGCAGCTTTACGGATTAGATTTTTTAGCCGATTTTTTTTCTATTTGTCTGACTTTTATTAAATGTGCTTCTTTTCATACAAAAAATAAATAAATAAATAAAAATACCGCCGTTAATAAGTTAATTAGCGAGGGTCCCTTGGACACGGTTACTTAAGTGTTAACATCAAATTTAGAAAGAGTCTACCTTAGACTTTAAAGCAATATTAGCACATTTTTGGAAGAGCGCCCCCAATTTTCAAAATTTGATATTTTTGCACAGCTATGTTGGTAATTGTCTAGAAAACTACACCTGCGAACGAGAATGCTAAAAAATGCGTATTTTCATAAAATGAGCGATTTTTAACGGCAGAGCTGGAAATGCTAAGTTTGTCCGTCCATGATGAAATAGTGCCACCTCAAGAAAATGACCTCTATACTTGACTTGCCTGAACCAATAAAACAACTAATAGATGAGCGTAGATACGTACATGGCGCTATTTCCAGGCTATTTCATATTGGAAGGCCGTTTCCAGCAGCCGTTGAATTATTATCGGGATCCGATATAATTATTCTAGTTACAAAATTCCTTCGTTTGCGACACATAGACATTGTAGAGCTTAACCATTCACAGGTATAGTTACTAGCCAGTTACCAATGCAACCGTGTAAAAAACTCAATTTTTTGGAAAAATTGGGGGCGCTCTTCAAAAAATGTGCTAATATTGCTTTAATCTCTTACTTGAATCGATGTATTCTTGGCAGGATAGTAGTCCAGGAGGTAGTAATCAAAATGTCCTGAGGGCGTACTCCAACTTAGAACAAAACTATCGTGGCTGGTGAGTTGGAAGAACACATTCTGTGGTGGAAATGGCGCCACCTTATAGTCTGTTTCAAAGGAATATAGTGATTATAACGCATATAATAGTTAGCTCTGGCAAAATCTATGACTTTGCAAAACTCAAATAATACACGAGGGCAATAAATGAGACATATTAGCCGAGTAAATGTAGAGAGAAAGAACTCGAACTCAGCTTTAAGGATCATCTTTTTATAAAATATATAAAATATATATATATACTTGTACCATGAATATTATCATGTTAATCGTCATCTGGATGTAAAATCATTCATGCCAAACTTTATATTTTGAATACGAACCGTAATAACAAAATGAGGACCATGATTATAATCTACAATGAAATACTCAAGTTTTTAAATGATCATTAGTGTGTTCTTTTTATGACATTATTTAGATATAACACATTGTTTACTTAGTGGTTTTAATGTTTTTCAACTTGGCAATTAAAGAGCAAATATTATACCAATTACGCCAGAGTGAATGAAATTTGCAAAATTTAGGAGGGAAAGGTGGCGCTTATTGTTAAATGTAACAAATTATCTGAGCGCACGGTGGATTGGTGGTCCACGTAGATAACTTATTTCAAGCTTAGTGGAAAGTTGTATCATTAAGTATCTCAACGAGGTTGGTTCCATGCAGATGCTGGGAATGTTTACTTGTTCGTTTGTGTGTGTGTGTGTGGTTACGTGATATGAATATTTTCACCAACTGAAAATCAATACATACAAATTACACAAATGAAACGTCACTAAAAATACAATAATATTGAATGATTTGGATCTATAACATCACACATTTCCCTACTAAGTTCATTTTAATAGCTTCAATTTACTGGTTTGAAATAAACAATATCACACAATTTCCGTGCTGAATTTATTTTCAAACCATTTATAGGGAAACGTTAGTATTGCTTTTTAAAATGTCAACATTATTTTAAATTTCCATTAGTACGCAATATTTTACAATTATTTTGTCACAATTGACCGGCCCTTGATAATATCTTCCCAAAATTTGATGTGAATATACATTCCTTACCTTCTTGTTCTTCTCAAGGTTTCATGAGCCTAGCATTTTATTTTCCCAAGTGAGCTTGTGTTGGTATTTTGTGATCAAATCCTAGTATTTATAAGACTACAAAAAAACAAAATGCAGCATTTCATTCTATTTAAGAATTGCATGAAAAGTACCCATCTTCTATTTCTTTAAAGTTTCTATATTAATATTATCATATTGTAAACATGATAAAGCCTATAGTATTTTGAAATAAGTCGCCCTATACCGGTCAATTGTGCCTGTTGGAATTTTAATACATTGTACTATGCATGGGCTATAACGATCTGCAGGAGGCAACAAAGGAAGTGACGTTGGATGTTAACTGGTCTACAAAATTCACCAAAAGAGTATAAAAATAAAACATGACTGTGTAACCACAACAACATTAATTTATTTACTATTTCTTGATTTTATCAGGGTCAATGTATGTAGTTTCAAATGAAATGTAATAGTATTACAATCCCACCGCGTGGCCCCGACCTCACTTTTTAGGGGACCCCGGGGGCGGAGGATCTTTAATAGCCGAAAATAGGATGATTTTGCATGTATTGTGCATGTTTTGGCATGAACTCGGGAGGCGCACCCCCCAAAAAAAAATCAAAATACGCCACTGCAATCAGTCAACAAGAGATAAAATACGTCCCGTGTAAGAACAGATATCTTATGGCCTATATTTGTACCAGTCACTTACCTTGTTGCGCCGTCGCCGCACAAAATAAAATCGTAGTAACCATACTTTGATATCCATCTTTAAAAAGATGTTGTAATAATGGCTATCACATTTGATGATAGTTGAAACGTCAAAGTTATCGAAGTGAATGGTAGTAGTATTATCTTGATTTACAAATCCCACCCGAGTATTGATATAATTGATTTATTTTAACGAACGATCTAGTATTTGCACGCACTGCATATAAGGGTACATTCTCCCATTTAGTTTTACTCAACTCAGGGTCAATGTAATAAATATCTGTGGAGTAAATTAAGAGTATTGCAGACAATTAACAATTCATCAGGAAAGTTATAATAGGGTTTGCGAATGTATACCATTTTCTAGCTTTCCAATATATGTATATAAAGTGTGTGTGTGTTGTGTGTGTAATTATATCATTTTTGATGAAACAAAATAGTATAATTACCCTTCAAGCGTTTTACTAAATGTGTTAAAATATGACAAACGCAATTATCGATCACATAATTATTATTAGGGTATATTGATTTTGTTTTGTTTTTGCAAGTAATCCTTGTTAAGTTCATTCTCGTTAATTATGAATTAACATTACAATATGCTTCTGCTTGCTCAGATTCATGGGCCGGAAAAGAGTTTCACGAAGAATTACAATGATAATTTCAAACAATCAAATCGTTTGATTTGATTACCTCAAAATTATAAATTCAATAGCTATATGGTGTGACAATGTGTGTTATTTATAAACCCTGTTTTAAAACGGTTTTTTAAATATTTTTTCGTTTTTTTTTTTTAAAACTGTTTGTATTGAGTTTTATATCAGTAAAAAGTCATTTCCTCTGTTTTTCAATGACACTCCTGTTCTGACAACCACCTGTTTCATGCCTGAGTACCTCTTCAGTTAATGCAGTAGGGTCTCAAACAAGGGGGTGAAACGCATTCAAAACCAGTCGTCCGTGCTGGGCGCTGACATTTTGAATATTGCACGGAATAATTATCAGTTTGGGTGCTTGTATACACACATAATGTCAATTCGATACAAAAAAAAAAAAAAAAAAAAAAACAAAATAGTATAATTACCCTTCAAGCGTTTTACTAAATGTGTTAAAATATGACAAACGCAATTATCGATCACATAATTATTATTAGGGTATATTGATTTTGTTTTGTTTTTGCAAGTAATCCTTGTTAAGTTCATTCTCGTTAATTATGAATTAACATTACAATATGCTTCTGCTTGCTCAGATTCATGGGCCGGAAAAGAGTTTCACGAAGAATTACAATGATAATTTCAAACAATCAAATCGTTTGATTTGATTACCTCAAAATTATAAATTCAATAGCTATATGGTGTGACAATGTGTGTTATTTATAAACCCTGTTTTAAAACGGTTTTAAATATTTAAAACCTGTTTGTATTGAGTTTTATATCAGTAAAAAGCTCATTTCCTCTGTTTTTCAATGACACTCCTGTTCTGACAACCACCTGTTTCATGCCTGAGTACCTCTTCAGTTAATGCAGTAGGGTCTCAAACAAGGGGGTGAAACGCATTCAAAACCAGTCGTCCGTGCTGGGCGCTGACATTTTGAATATTGCACGGAATAATTATCAGTTTGGGTGCTTGTATACACACATAATGTCAATTCGATACAAAAAAAAAAAAAAAAAAAAAAACAAAATAGTATAATACCCTTTAAACGTTTTACTAAATGTGTTAAAATATGACAAACGCAATTATCGATCACATAATTATTATTAGGGTATATTGATTTTGTTTTGTTTTTGCAAGTAATCCTTGTTAAGTTCATTCTCGTTAATTATGAATTAACATTACAATATGCTTCTGCTTGCTCAGATTCATGGGCCGGAAAAGAGTTTCACGAAGAATTACAATGATAATTTCAAACAATCAAATCGTTTGATTTGATTACCTCAAAATTATAAATTCAATAGCTATATGGTGTGACAATGTGTGTTATTTATAAACCCTGTTTTAAAACGGTTTTAAATATTTAAAACCTGTTTGTATTGAGTTTTATATCAGTAAAAAGCTCATTTCCTCTGTTTTTCAATGACACTCCTGTTCTGACAACCACCTGTTTCATGCCTGAGTACCTCTTCAGTTAATGCAGTAGGGTCTCAAACACTATGTGCCAAATTTGCCATTAGGCCTATCTGTTTTCACCAGAACAAAATGAATCAGTATCAAATACAATGAGTAAATGGTTACTTTGGCACATTAGATTTTATACCCTATTGCATTACCATAAGAGGTTCTCAGGCGTGAAGGAAGTGGTTATTTTAGGGGATTAAATTTCGAGAGATATAAACGAAATGTATAATATGATATCAACATCTCCAACTTTTGATATTCATTACAAAAAACCACTAAGACGTAAAAGAGAGAGGATACAGAGGCGACAGAAAGATTGATGGAAAGACAGATAGCCAAAGACAGAAAGATATTCAAAGAGAGAGAGAGAGAGAGAGGGGGGAGGGGAGAAGGGAGGAGGGACGGGAGAGTGCACCCGTGGTTCTTGTAAACCCTACGCCCAGGCTCGCATTTATTATGAGATCGTTTTAGTTTTAAAACGAATGATTAATTGTGTCAAAAGCTAACCAATTTAACTTTTACGACACAGTGGGGTAATTAGGTCGCGAATCCTTGCTTTTTAATTAAAAATACGTTATTCCATGACACGTAAATCGCTCAGCCCCAAACCACTTGGGAATGACTTTGTTCTTTGCAAAATAAATCCAATAGTGTCAAAATTTCAACACGGAGAAAGATTAAGCGCGTACGTTGTATGAAAGTGTTATTATTGCTTTGATCGATACTCATACATGCCTCTTTTGAATTATCTTAACATGACTGAGGTGAAAAAGGGGAAGACAAAGTGTAGGTCTTTAAACACTCAAAAAACGTGTTTAGAAATCCTGGACAAACTAGTGTCTAGATGGCCATTATGTTTAGGATTCAAACATGTATAAATTGTGTTTAGGAATTTTAGATGTTTTTAAAAATACTAAATAACTAAACGCTAAGTTATCTAAACACAAGTTTTGTGTTTCAATGCTAAACGTTAACCCATCTAGACATAAGTTTGTCCAAATTGTCTAAACACGTTTTTAGAGTGTACCCTACCTTTTATCAAAATATTTATTGAGATTATTTTTATTTCAACACGCACAAACTTATAAAATAATTGCTATATTGCAAATCTGTTTATAAGATATAAATACTGAAACAAGTAACGGAATGAGAAATATTTCTCATATTTTCTTTAATTTAAAAAAAAATACTCATTTTACTAAATAAAGCTTTTTGGTATATGACATAATACAAATCTAATGTGATAAAAATAAACATAAATAAAACCTCTACATGTGATGAAATGTATATCGGCATTAAAGTGTTAAAACATGTTAAATGTTTTACTATAGTCGCATTTCATCACGAAGGAGCCGGATTTACGCATTTAACACTATCAGTCTATCGTCTGAAGATTAATTTGGATTTCCTTTAGGAAACCCCGAGGCCATCAGACATTGATACGATACTACAACCAGATCAATTTTAAGCGTTTAGATGACGTCATTACATCCCAAAGAAGGGGACAAATTTAGGTCGATGACTATGAAATGCATGTCGTCAAGTTTAACCGACTAGACGTTATCATTATGATCTTCCTTATTTAGCTTTTCCTAATCACGCACTCTATCTGATACGGGTTATAAACTTGGATGTTGTTCACCCTTATTTGTCACTAATTTGTCTCAGATGATGGAAGTTAGCATATTTTGTAGCTCAAGTAGATACATAAATTCTGTGTTGATACGATAACACTACCACCTATTATCACCCTATATAAAAGTGGATATACTGAAAAGTCTGTAAACTATTTTGAGGACAACTTCTACCATGGAAGGTTACGAGGAACTAGAAGAGCTGGGACGTGGAGCGTTTGGTAAGGTAGTTAAAGCCAAACATACAGCGTCGAATAAAGTATACGCACTGAAATTCTTATCATTCCATGCCGCTGAAGCTGAGCTGAAGCCTATGACAAGTTTACCATCGCATCCTAACCTGGTAGCGTACGTTGATTCATTTAGGACTAAAGCAACGGGATGGACGTCTCTGTTTAGGAAATATGGCTTATCGTGCATTGAAGGGAAGTATTGCAATGTGGTAATCTTAACAACTACGTACTGAAGAAAAGCAGGTGTGTTCAAATCAAATTGCGATTTTCTTCGTCAATTGCTTCTGCCGTCCAAGTTCGCACCAAATGCGTCGTACATCGTGAATAAAACCGGATAAATATCAGATAGTATGACAATTCTCAAGTCAATTAAAAGTTGGAGATTGTGGAGAGTGGCCAAAGTTGTCACGGATTCGGGAAATTTGCTGGTGAGTGAGAGTTACTATATGGGCACAGCGCCAAGGCACACAATTGTTCATGGCACCAGATGTCTTCGATGGATGTTATACGGAAAAAAAGCCGCTGTTTTTTCCATGGGTCTCGTTTACGCCGCGATGTGGACTGGTCAATCATTGGCATGGAGAGACAAACGTTTTCTAGCTGTGGTCGCCCTTATTGATGGCGCGTATGTGCCATTGGTTAAAGCTATGCCAGGAAGGTAAATTGACAGATTACGTGTGGAGGCAAATCAAATAAAATACCTTCCGGTCTCAGGAAGAGAATAGAGCGAAGACGGCCAAAATCATCATGAGCGACCCCCCATGCGGCCCAAGGGTCTTCTATTCTTCAAACTAAAAACTGTGTTATTCTTTGAGACTTCATACGCTGTCAAAGACATTGTGTGATTTGGTTTCATTATGAGGGATCTCGTTTTTACACTTCTTGAAAGATAGATAAAATAGAATAATTTAACACTGGTTAATGAAAAGTCGACACCGAGGTAATATTTGAATGAAGTTGGCCTCGCAGTTTTTATCACCTCGTCGTGCCAAAGCAGGGAAATGTGTATGTGGTGTGTGTGGGTGGGGGGGGGGGGTAGATTAGATAGAATATTTTATCAAAATTGCAAAAACTACAAACAGCAATTCAATATAAGAAGCAACGTAAAGGTCATCTCTTAAACACCTGGATCCTTCAAAGGACACAAGTGTCGCTCGGCGTTAGAAAATAAATAAATGCAAGCATTTATATAGCGCCTTGATACAATTAAGTATCAAAAAGCGCTTTTACAATTTATTCCGCTGTAACTAAGATTAATAACCATTTTCACATATTGAAAATTCGGCAGCCAATTACAACGGCGCACAGTATGATTACCCTAACAGCTCCCCATGTACCACCAGGGTAAAGTGAGGCAAGCGAGAATAAAGTGTCTTGCCCAGGGGACACCACAACACGTTGGCCAGGCGGGGTCGAATCACAAAAACTACTGTCATGAGTCATGCGTTGTTCCACTGACCACACGTGCTCTCAACACAAGGTGGACAAAAAGTTGACCGAGATGGCGACAATTACTTGTGGACGAACATGTTGCCGAGATGGGCAGTCTAATCCCAGAAATTACAAGAAAACCCCAGAGTGAATGAATTTTAAGGTTTGAAACCACCCCCCCCCCCCAAAAAAAAACAACAAGGCACAGATGTTTTAAACAGAATAGGAAAGCAGGGTTGACAAAACTAAATCTGGTGTCAGTTTTTTAAGACACAATTAGTTTTGGCGATAGTGAGAAATCATGTAATGTAAACTTGAAGATCGTTATTGGAGGCAAATCAAATAAAATACCTTCCGGTGGTATCAGTAAGAGCATAGAGCGAATGACGGGCCCAAAAGTCAGTCATGATCGACCCACTGCGGCCCAAGTGTCTTCTATTCTTCAAACTAAAAACTGTGTATTCTTTGAACTATACGCTGCAAAGACATTGTGTGATTTGGTTTCATTATGGGGATCTAGTTTTTACACTCTTGAAAGATAGATACACTAGATCATGTTAACACTGGTTAATGAAAAGTCGGACAACGAGGTAATTCTTGAAAGTTGAGCCTCGCAGTTAATTCACCTCGTCCGTGCCCAAAGCAGGGAAATGTTATTTTTGGTGTGTGTGGGTTGTGGGGGGGGGGGGGTAGAGGGTAGTTGATAGATTAGACGATTATCAAAATTGCACAACTACAAACAGCAATTCAATATAAGAAGCAACGTTAAAGGTCATCTCTAACCACCTTGGATCCGTAAAAGGACACTAAGTGTCGCTAGCGTTATAAAAATAAATGCAAGCATTTATATAGCGTTTATACCAATTAAGTCTCCAAAGCGCTTTACAATTTATTCCGCTGCCACTAATATTATCACATTTTGATCACATATTGAAAATTCGGCAGCCAATTCCAAACGGCGCACAGTATGGCTACCCCAAACAGCTCCCATTTACACCTGGGTATAGTGAGGCAAGCGATATAGAGTGTCTTGCCCAGGGAACAACACGTTGGCCACGGCGGGGCTCGAATTCACAACCTACTGATCATGAGTCTGCGTTGCCCACTGGACCCACACTGCTCTCACCAAAGTGGACAAAAGTGCACGAGATTGGCGAAATTACTGTGGGACGACATGTTGCGAGATGGGCAGTCTTCTAATACCAGAATTCAAGAAACCCAGACGTGAATGAATTTTAATGGTTGGATAACACCCCCCCCCCCCCCAAAAAAAAACAACAAGTCCAGAGTTTAAACAGAATAGGAAAGAAGGGGTTGACAACTTTAAATCTGGTGTCAGTTTTTTTTAGAAAATTCGTTTTGGCGATTAGAAATTATGTTAATGTAAACTTGACAGATACGTTATTGGAGGCAATCAAATAAAATACCTTCCGGTATCGGAAGAGCATAGAGCGGAATGAAGGGCCCAATGTCATCATGATCGACCACTGCGGCTCACCAAGTGTCTGCTATTCTTCAAACTCAAAAAATGTGTTATTCTTTGCGACTTATACGCTGTCAAAGAACATTGTTGGTGCTGGTGATTGGTTTCTTCATGGGGATATCGTTTTTACCTTCTTGAAAGATAGATACCCTCGATCATGTAACACTGGTTAATGAATAAGTCGACACCGATGTAATTCTTGAAAGTTGAGCCTCGCAGTTAATTCACCTCGTCCGTGCCCAAGGGAGGAAATTGTATTTGGTGTGTCGGTGTGTTGTGGGGGGGGTGGGTAGAAATATTATAAAAAATTGCCACAATACAAACAGCAATCAATATTCTTCAAAATAAAAGACTGTGTTATTCTTGAGACTTCAACGCTGTCAAGATACATGTAGGGTTTTGCGTTTCATTATGGGGTTCTCATTTGTACACTTCTTGAAAGACAGATACACTAGAGTTCATGTGTTTATACACTGGTGGTAAAGGCAACTATCAGTGATTTGCTTAAATCGGAAAATCGAAAAAAGATCATCAAAAACTCAGATTTTTGTAGTTTGTAACAGCTACAGGTACCCTAACATATCCTGCAAAATAAGACCAGACGCAACCCTTAATTAAGGAAAACATCGGACATTTTAGTCGTTTAATATTTGGAACCCACAGCTGTTTCTTCCTTTTCTGGTAATTCTTCAATGGGAAAAACTTAAGAAGAATTCTACAGACTTATTCTTCACTCATTTTCTTTGCCACGTGCTCCCGACCACAAAAGACTGTACAAGACCTTGCCAAAACTGCACATGAAAAGAAAAAGCTCTTCGATTTCGAAAATTGGTCAATCGGCACGAGTCTTGAGCAGTCAAGAAGTGGTTTTCTGACAAACCATCGACAGTTGTAAAGTGGTGTCGGGCAATGAGTTCAGGCTCAGTCACACAGCCGGAGTTTTTTGCAAGGGGAAAACCACTTCAAGAATCGCACAAGACTGGTGCCGATTGACCATTTTTCGAAAATCGTGACCGTGTTTTTTTCTTTTTCATGTTTGGGTTTGGCAAGGTGGGACTGTCCTGTATAGTCTTCTTCAGTCTTACCGATTATTTGCTTAAAAACCACTTCGATTCGGACTGTCTCAAGTATGGGCATGCCATTAGCCATTTTCGAAAATTATGAGTAATATGTCTTTTTTCATGTGCAGGGTTGTGGCAGTTGCGGAACTGTCCTGTACAGTCTTCTTGCAGTCTGCGTGCTCGGGAGCACGTGGCGAATTTGAATAACCCGCCAGGATTTTTTCTCGTAGCCTAAAAAAAAAGTGGAGGGTTTTTGAACGGGAAAGTCGGCATCCCCATAAACACATTGAGGCGATTAGAGCGGTAGCTACGAGTTGGCGCGCATCATTAGTGGTTGTTTGCAGTTGGAAAGTGGTCGGCAATGACTCTGTTCCAAGCGGGAGAGAAGATGAAGCCAACTAGACATGTTTAAATCCGCGATTACACTCGGCGACCAATACGTCACCGACTTGCATCTTTACAGGCAACACGGCCACAACTTTTGCTGTTGTTCGGGTAACCGTCTACGGACTGATTGCGGACATGGACACAAGTCGGCATCGCGATATAAACATGTTGATATGTTGATTTTATGATGCTTGCTGTTGACTACTGAAAAATCGCAGCAGAATGATAAAAATTGTTAAATTTTGAAGTGTGAACAGTCATTAGCGATTTTGAAAGAAATGTGGTCTTGTGTAGTTCGAAGAGGTTGGGTCGCTGTATTTACCTTCCGAGGGTAGAGAAGTGCATGCGACTAGAAATAGTCCCCACGTGGTGAGGTGTCACTTCTTGGCGTCAAAACTCGGCGACCAATCGGCGAGCGTTTGACAGCAACCTGTCATAACTCGCGCCTAACGGTCGTACGCCTGCTGATCGGGGAATGAACAAGTGGCGTCGCCGATTTTTGTAAACTGCTTGATCTTGTTGATTTCAGGATGCTGTCGCAGGCGCTTAGCCAGCCTGGTAGTTCCAAGGGGGCGGCACTTTCCCGGTGGGTGTAAACAAATACCGATCCACAGGCACAATTTCCCGGTTTGCAGAGCAAAAGAGTCCGAAAAAAAAAAACGAAAAAAAAGGGCTGATTTAACATGAATGTCTGTCTGTATGTTCCCGAGTTCCCCTCAAGATGTTTTTCAGAGGGGGCAGTCTGCCCCATTGCCCACACCTGCATATTGGCCACTGTGCTGTTGTCTGCTGTTAGGCCGGGAAAATAGCAGACTAATCATCCCTGGTCTGGATAACAGTTGTAAAATTTGCAAGTTTGAAAAAGACTGTGACAATTTGCGCTTTTAAAGTGGGCCAATTTAATGTGGACAGCGGGGTGTCCCGTGACTTCGTTTGGTGCACATTATTACCGTTATTCATAAAACCAAATTGGAAAAACAAACAGTTACAGGGGGCGTTGTCTTTCCAACTGCCAACGGTTGGAATGGGAAATATTGCTTGATAACATATACAAGTTTTGCCAAAGGTCGTTAAGTACGTGGAAAAATCAACGAAGCCTCAAAAAATTTCGGGCTTTTCTGGACGGCCACCGCCGGTCCAAAGTGCCAGTTTTTAAATCGCATCATTTCATTGTAGGCTGACGTTGCCAATCAAAGAAATAGCCCTTAGATTGATCGGGCTGTTTTGGTCTGCGTATATGCTGGAGTGTGAGCGCCCAATATGCGTATGTGAGTACTTCAATTGCAAACGGGTTATGAATGTGTTGAACATACTAAAACGCTTAGAAAATTGACATCAGACCAAAGACGTTATAAGGTAGACGGAATGATTCTCCTGACTGAACGGTGTAACGATATTCGAGGTACCCAAAAGAAATTATTATGATGCGCATACACACACATTTGTGTGCGTGCGTGCGTACATGTGCGTGCGTGGGTGTGCGTGCGTGCGTGTTCGTGCTTGCGTGCGTGTGTGTATGTGTGTGTGTCTGTGTGTGTGTATGTGTGTGTGTCAGTGTGTGTGGTGTGTGCACGGTACTGTGTGTGTCTGTGTGTGTGTGTCAGTGTGTGTAGTGTGTGCACGGATACGTAATAACTTGTGGGGACGCTTTCTTTTTCCTTGTGGGGATCTTAAAAAATATAAGTCCGCATAAGCTAATTAATATGTATTCGGTTTTACCACTATAAAGAGATCTATGCTGCGCCGAAATACCGGGCTATGCCGAAACGCCCGGTGTTTCGGCAGATTACCTTGCCGTAAACGCCAGTGGGATCTGCCGAAACGCCCGGTGTTTCGGCAATTATTCATGCCGTAAATGCGGGCTACGTCATTACCTTGCCGAAACAATGGGTTATCCCAGTAGTTCCCATGCAATTTTCCAAACACGTCTTTTAATTTCTACGGCCCCCTCCCTTGTAAATAATGAACGGGTCCTAAAATTATTAATATAAAGCTAATCTTATAGCCTGTCGTACGAGCTAAGTCAACTAAACACCTATTTCGTGTCATCCTGTGTCCGTACAGCCAATTGACATAAGAACTTAGTTACATCTAACAACCGCACGCTGTAATACGGATCTCTCTGTGCCGAACGACTGGGCTAACCCATTTTTTCGGCAAGTAACCCTGCCTGCCTTCTGCAAGGTAAGACTTACCCGCATTTTCGGCATAATAATTGCCGAAACAACCGCGTTTCGGCTAATACCCCTGCCGTACGGCAAGGGTCATCTGCCGAAAGACCGGGCTTTTTTTCGGCATAGCCCTGTATTTTTTCGGGCGCAGCAGGATTGCCTGCACAATGTAATTGTATATTATATTACTGCACCCATCGTGTCACGGAGGAAAGTTTGGACAAGGCGATTATTTGGAGAGGAGGCAGGAAACATGAAACATATGCCCGATTCACCTGTTTCTTGAACGAACGAAACTGATCTGGCCTTTCATGTTTCACATAAGAATCCAAAGACCTTTTGTGTTGCTATTTTCAAACCACGGGCGCTCAAAGCCATGAATTCAACTCAACCTGCTACAAATGATTCATTGTAGCAAATAATGGTAATTATCGAGAGGGGGGGGGGGGGGGTGTAATTTATATGGTAATGAACATAATGCTTACGGTTGACTTGAATGATTCAATTAACCACATAATTGATTTTCCTCTGCTATCGACCTACATGTTTGCCATAATTTAGCTGTAATTTAATATTTTCCTTCCCAATCCACTGCAACTCCCTCTACAATGCTAAATACCTTCGAAAAGTACGAGGTGACACATGGTTAATCCTACTATAGAGATGAAGCCACAAACCGGCGGCATCTTGGTCTACTGAACGCAATAGCATTCCAAGACACGTGTTTTAATAGAAGTTGTATCCCGTGCCGTTTTAGAGACAGGCCTCCCATACGCGCGCAATCTTCAAACAATTATGGCTTGATTCTGTGGTCTGTTATGTCACTTATCAGCATTTCAATGAGAACACCATTTGTGTAAAATGACCGCTCTTACAGGAAACCTTTATAATAATAACGTACACAAATATACGCTATAATACACATTATTGACCCCCTATGGAGTGGTTTCATGTTAAAACGGAATTATACTACCATAAAACGAATTAAAAGCATTTGTCTGACCACGCGCTATTTGAAATTCGCGCCACTGTATATGGGATATGTATTTGTGTTAGGATACGGACGGCACAGTAGCGTCGTACATCTTCACGCATGATGCTTTCACAATGTGCATTTCCTATGGCATGTCATGACCGAACGTGCCGGTCCGTGATCGCATCACGCCGGTACCACGAGCGGCGATGTTTTAAATAGCACATGGTCCAACTAGATGGGTTTTTAATTCATTGTTAGAGTTTTAGATCTTCCTTTTTTTTATGAAACCACCATAATTGGTCAATAATTATTTCTCGTGAATATTGTTTAATAGTATTCGTTTACGGGTTCTCCTTTACCACCTGTCTTGGGCTCTTTTTGCTACCAAATGGCCAGTGGGCCTCAATTAGAAGCCCAGTTTTCCAACCATGTCTCCAGAGATCAGTGTTTATACCTCGTCTAACCATAGCCATTTTTGTTACAAACTCCCGATGGGTTGCCACACCTGTACTTCGTTACTGAACATCCGATTCCTAGTTGAGGAAAGTCATAATACAATATTGAGATATATAAATTGAAATTTCGCAATTTCATCTGACTCAAAAACTTATTATAACATTTAAAAACGCTCTGATCTATAAACTAGTCAGTTCCTTTAAAGAGAAGCAAAACGCACCGCTAAACATGATATTCCTACCTATTTGGGTTAAAAACTGATTTTTTTCTTACACTGTGTCTATGGAAATTAACAGTTCTGCTGACAGATTTTATGACTTCATTCTACGTAATTCTAGGTATGCTGGTAACTGATTTTGGTATCAACCGGAAAAAGAACCATGAAGCATCCATTGGTACCAAAATCTAGTGTCGGATATTCCTGTCGACTAGGCATGTTGGTACTCTTCTCCCCAAAGGGGGGCCCTAATCTATCACTATGAATCCCCCTTGCACCTTACCTATATACCCCAGTAGCAGCGACATTTGTAACACTCTCAAGTACAAAAGGTTTGAGTGGTTTTTAAATATATTGACCTAGAATACGGGACCTGAAACATGATTCCCCTTAAGTTCGCAAATGGTGCTTAAGGTAGGGGTCAGACAAATTTTGTACCGGTTCAATTGGTAATGGATCCATCATGTTAAAAGTATACATGTTATTTGTCGACCCACAAGGATGTTCAGGAAAGGTATAGTTTTGTACTATCTACAACGTAAACATTTTAAGAGTTATATGCTCAAACGGCAAAAATCAATAAAGGGTCAATTTCCAGTTGTACAGGGGTCAACTTTTGAAGTTGCCCGACTTAGATAAAAAAGGTGTCCATTATTGAAGAGTTCATAGATTAAATAAGGAATAGTTTGACTGTCCCCCTAAAATACTAGTTAGCCGATTGAGGGGGCACAGAAGGTCAACGTCAATTGCATCAATGTGGCTTGACCTTGGTTTCCCCTACTTTCTTAAGCAAGCATTTGGAACTCAAACTATTCCTTAGTTTGATCCTATAGTTCCACCAATAATTTCCCCATTTTTTTATCCAAACCAGCACTTAAAATTTGACCCCTGTACAATTGCAGTACCCTTTTTAATTGAGTTTTGCTGTGTTTATATAACTCTTAAACTATGTGATATAGATAGTACAAACTATCTTTCTGAATCTTGTGGTTAGACCAATAACATGGTATACGTTTCAACACGATTGGATCATTTAAACATCTGACCGCCTGTACAAACTTTGTCTTGACCCCTCTCCTTTAGGCACCAGTTTGTGCACTTAAGAATTATTTTCAGGGGTCCTTGTTCAGTCCCTTCTACATATTTAATAACTCAAACCTTTTGTACTTGAGATGTGTTACAAATGTCTGGCTAACTCAGGGCTTAATACCGCCCGGTGGAAGTTTTTGCATGAAAGAGCGTTAATGTCATTGCCAACTACATAACACTTTAGTCATAAGGGGGGGGGGGGTCCACTGTGACCCGTGATTTTCGGCCATTTTAACCTATATTTGTGGGCCGCATATTGTAGGTATTGCCTAAGATATCATTCACGCATATTTTGGTGAAAAAAAGTCAAATCGCCATGGCGTTTTGTAAAAAATTCCAACGACAAAGTGTTTTTCAAAAAAGGGGGGGGGCGACCCGTGGACCCCCCATACCAACGGAAGACGTAAAGGCACTTAGTGTTAAATAATGTGGGCACCGAAAAGGGATTGGACAAGCGAAAAAAAACCTGGGTCTATTAAGTAAAGTGGTTCCAATTTTAACACGGAAAGCCAAAACAAAGCACCTTCACCCACCCCATTCGGAGATGGTCAATCCAGTTGTCCGAAGAAAAGTGTTCGTTTTTACGAAAGTCAAAAACACGGCCGAAAACAGCACTTCGCTGCACATTAATACATTTGTCTAAGAAGTGGTCCATTTAAAGCACTAAAAGAAACAAGAAGAAATATAATAATACTCCTTGCATTAATTAATTTGTAGGCTACTTTGCTGAATGGTTGGTCGATTAAAACTTTCGACCTTTTCGAAATAAAGAGTAAGACTTAATGAGCTTTTGATGGATTACGCACAGACAGTAAGTCCAGCTGCATTGTGTACGTTTATTTTATAAATGTGTTGCCACTAGCTGAACTTTTTAAAAAGGTGGAAATCAACTTGATATTGATATTACGCCTACTATTACGGTGAAGTGTAAGTATTTTCCCAGACGTGGAAGACGCAAGTCTGCGCGTTGACCGAAACGAAAACTGGAATAAAGGACAACCATATATCTGAATTTCAGGCTGGCCTAATTGACTTATCGATCAAAAGCAGACCCACCGTCCGACACCATTTCAATTAGTTATATGATCACTTGGAATACACAGTATGCACGAAGATTAAATGAAACACGAAAAAAAATCTATCAAACCTTTTAATTGGCAAACCTCTATAAACCAGCACTTGACTATCTATGGTGAAATATAGGCACAACTCTCCTATTCGTGTAGATGTGGCTCTTACCCACCGGCCCACTGCTCGGCATATCCGCACGAACCCGGGCACAGAACGTAAGAAAGAAAGTATCTTTTTGGTAAGAGCAAGGGTTCTCATACCCACGGAGGCATTTTTCCCCTATACCATGTCTTTCGTATATCGTTTAAAACGTTTTAATCATACTCATTTTGACTCTATACAATATGCTATAACTTTGCTTCACATGACACGGTAAAATATTAAATATTAATATTAATTGGATAATTGAGGCTGCACTCCTGTACTGTAAATAAGTTTTGTAGTTAATTTTTTTTATGTGCATGGTGGAGCCTGGAAAGCCTTCGACTATTACGGGGCCTCCTAGCACACAACGTATCAATTAGTGTAGTTCAAATAAAGATCAGAAGATGTTATTTTGTCAGAACATTTAGAATAGGCCAACTGGAAAACTGGTAAAAGTTAATTACATGGTCTCACTTTGGCTACTATTATTTCATAATACTTCTAGTAATTATTTTGATATACTTACTCAAAATAAATTGTCAATTTTGTAGAGTGATCAGTATTTTACAAACAATTGTTGTTTCCGTACAGTAACCATGTGGAGGCATTCTCCCGTGTACATTTGCAATTTGATGAGTAAAAGCGCAAGTGCAATTTAAATATTTTGCGCACACCAATAGTGTTTTAAGGTGTTTGAATAACAAATAACGTCAATTTCCTTACTTTAATATCTTTTCCTATGCATTTAGGATCATAATGGTATAATTGATATGGGGACCAACAAATTGATATCAAACGAGTGGGCGAATTGAAGGTTTGTCCCATTTTCAGTCACTGTTATCGAGTATTTGGGATGTTTAAAAGGTATGACTCAGATTTTTCAAAAATAATTTTTGCGTGAATTAGTTAAATATTCAACTAAAATAAGATAGTCATCTAGACTCATCCCACACGTCTGAGATGAACCGAATTTTTTTCGTTTTGCTGCATAAACTATTATGCGTAATATACATCCCCATAGGATACTGTGTAAAATAAAACTCAGTATCCCGAATTTTATTACCAAGATATGATTTCTGTACAAGCATCGATTTGACCTCAGTAATTTCGCCACATGTATTAATTAGCAAATTTGATCTATGTGCCTTTATCAAAGTTATTTTTTCACATACCGCGCTATCTGACATAGATCCTATTGATGCACTAAAACTAAAACGTACATGCATACTTAACACGGCATGAATACGTTACAATACCGAGCTATCTGTGTGGTTCAATCTAAGAAATCGAAATCGATAAGAGACATATATCTTTTCACATATAACCGATCTATTCACTCTGCGTCACTACAGCGCTCTCTGACATAGCTCAATATGTTAGGCACTGATACGACATCTGCGCCTTTTTTATAATACGTGATGAATAGGTCCCTACTGGGCTATCTGTGTTCTATCTCAGACAACATCGTTTGGAAACAAAAAATCTTCGTCCCATACTGACTATAAAGTTACCAGTCCCATTATTAAACATGTTTGGCTAATAACCAGCCCCCCCATTTTATTTTTCACTAAATTAAAAACTCTAAAGTGTTTTTCTTGCTGATATTTCCTTGGCCTGGGAGTAAATGCGCAATCAGTAGTTTCGACGATAACGGAGGGAATGTGGACGTGGGTTGTCCCGTTGACTTCGTTTGTGGTTTGCAATGATTACAGATTCATAAAACACATTGGAAAACAAAACATTACAGGGCGCGTTGTTTCTCCAACTGCAACGGTTTGGAATGAGAAAAAATATGATTGATAAATAATTGACTACGTTTTATGCAAGTGTTAATACGTGTAAATCTTCAACGAAGCCACTCATAAAAATTTCGGCTTTCTAGCCGCTCCCACCGCCCGGTCCAAATGTGGCAGTTTTAAATGCCATACTTATCATGTTAACGGCCACTGCTTTGGCCCCATTCACAGGAATAGCCATGAGATGATAGGGGCTGGTTTGTCTGCGTTCGTGTGAGCGCCCAATATGCGTATGTGAGTACTTCAATTGCAAAAGGTGTATGGTGTTAGAACATACTAAAACGCTTAGAAAATTGACATCAGACCAAAGACGTTATAAGGTAGACGGAATGATTCTCTGACTGAAAAAGTGTTGCTAGGTGTTGTAACGATATTCGAGGTCCAAAGAAATATTATGATGCGCATACACACACATTTGGTGCGTGCGGGCGTACATGGTGCGTGCGTGGGTCGTGCGTGCGTGCGTGTTCGTGCTTGCGTGCGGTGTGTAGGGTGGTGTTCTGTGTGTGTGTATGTGTGTGTTGTGTCAGTGGTGTGGGTGTTGCACGGTCTGTGGTGTCTATGTGTGTGTGTGGTGTGGTCGTGTGTGTGGTGTGTGCACGGATACGTAATACTTGGGGACGCTTCTTTTTCCTTGTGGGGATCTTAAAAAATCTTAAGTCCGCATAAGCGAATTAATATGTATTCGGTTTTACCACTATAAAGAGACAGCGATCGATGCTGCGCTGAAATACCGGGCTATGCTAAACGCCCGGTTCTTTCGGCAGATGACTTGCCGTCGGCAGGGGGTTATGCCGAAAACGCCCGGGGTTTCGGCAATTATTCATGCCGTAAATTGCGGGAGGCTACGTCATTACCCTGCCGAAACAATGGGTTACCCAGTAGTTCCCATGCAATTTCCAAACACGTCTTTGAATTTCTCCGGCCCCCTCCCTGTAATAATGAACGGGTCCTAAATATAGTAATATAAAGCGAATCGTTAGCCCTGTCGTCGAGCTAAGTCAACTCTAAACACCCTTTATTGTTCGTGTCATCCTGTGTCCGTACAGCCAATGACATAAGTACTTGTTCAATCTAACAACCGCACGCTGTATAAGGATCCCTCTGTGCCGAACTCCTGGAATAACCCATTGTTTCGGCAAGTAACCCTGCAGTTCGGCAGGGGTTAAGACGTAGCCGCATCATTTTTTGCCTAGGAATAATTGCCAAACACCGGGCGTTTCGCAGATACCCCTGCCGTACGCAAGTCATGCCGAAAGACCGCGTTCGGCTAGGCCGGTATTTCGGCGAGCAGGATTGCCTGACCCATGTAATTGGTATTTGATGAATGAAGCAACGGGAGGGCATCTTGGTCTACTGAATGCAATAGCATTCAGAGACACCTGTTTAAAAAAGTTGTATTCGTGCCCGTCTTTAGAGACATGCCAGTCCATACGCGCGCAACTTCTAATACAATGTATGGCTTGATTCTGGGTCTGTTATGTTTTTTTCGCTTATCCAGATCTCAATGGGAACACATTTTGTGAAATGACGGCTCTTAACCACATGCTTGGGCTCTTTTTGCTACCAATATGGCCAGTGCCTCAATACGAAGCCCATGTTTCCAATTCCATTCTCCAGAGATCTCCCGAAGTGGGTTGCCACACCCTGTGATTTTCGTTATAATTACTGAACATCCGATTCTCAAAGCTGAGAAAGGATACCACCCCAATTACTCTGGATATATAAAATTATATTTCGTCATAATTTCACTGACTCAAAAACATTATTCATAACATTTAAAACGCTCTGAGTATATAAAAACTAGCATTTCCTTTAAAGCGAGCCAAAACGCGTAAACCAATCGGATTTTACCATTTGGCGTTAAACATATTTTTTCCTACACTTGTTACTATGGCAAATTAACAGTTTTGCTGACAAACCTTCTTTACTGACGTGTCATTCTGACGTAATTCTAGGTATGCTGGTACTGATTGTTTGGTAGTCAAGGAAAGAGACACACCAGAAGCTATCCATTGGTACCAAAATCTAGTGTCTGTGATCGTCCGGTGTCGTACTAGGCAGGTTGGAGTACTTTCTCCCAAAGGAGGCTCATCTATCACTATGGGACCACACCTCACTGCACCTTATTTAACTATACCCGGGTGATGTTTGTTTTTGCCTGAAGGGGTTTAATGTCAATGACAACACACATGAACACTTAAGTGCATAAGGGGGGGGGGTCCATGGATCCCAGGATTTCTGCGCCTGTTTAACAACGCGTTATATTTTTTCGCCCAAGCATTTGATGTAATGGCCTAAATATCAATTAGCATATTTTGGTGGAAAAAATTCAAATGGCCATGGCGTTTTTTGTTGTAAACCCCCCACCACCAATTCCAACGGACAAAGTGGTTTTTATGGGGGGGGGGCACCGGGACACCCATGTACCAACGGAAACCTTATGACATACGTGTTAAATACTTTGGCACCAAAAAGGGGATCTTTAGCAAGGCGAAAAAAACCTGTTGTTATCTATTAAGGAAAGTGGTTCATTTTAACACTGGAAAGCCAAAACAAAGCAGCCCTTCACCCAATCCATTCGGTAGATGGTCAATACAGTTGTCTAAGAAATTGGTTCGTTTTTACTGAAAAGCCAAAACAGCCCTTAGCAGCACAGTAATACAGCTGGTCTAAGAATGTGGTCAATTTTAACACTGAAAAGAAAAACAAGAAGAAATAACTATATAAACACCCCCTCCCCTTGGATGATTAATGCAGTAGGCTACTTGCTGCAATGATTGCGTCAGATTACAACTTCTCGACTGTGTCAAGAAAAGAGTAAGAGCTTATGAGTTTTTGATGGATTACGCACAGACAGTAAGTCCAGCTGCAGTGTGTGTACGTTTAATAAAAACCCCTTTAGTATAAATGTGTGGCCACTCGCTGAACCTTTTTCAAAAGGTATTAAATCAACTGATAGTGATATTGCGGCTACTTATTCGGTGAAGTTTAAGTTTTTCCCAGACTTGGTAAGACGCAAGTCTGCGCGTGACCGAAAACGAAAAACTGGAATAAAGTACCCCATATCGCTAAATTTAAGGACGGCCTAATTTGACTTTATCAGATCAAAAGCAGACCAAAATTCCGACACTCATTTCAATATAGGTATATGATCACTTGCGAGAAAAAGTAATGCACGAAGATGAAATGACAACACGAGAAAAAAACCCAATCTATCAAAACTAATTGGCAAAACTCTACAAACCAGGCCACTTGACATATTAATGGGTTAAAGAGGCACAAAATACGTCTATTCGTGTAGATTTGCTCTTTTCACCGCCACTGCCCTCGGCAGATCGCACAGAACCCGGGCACAGAACGTATAGAAATATAGAATCCACTTTACTTCGTTTGTAAAGAGCAGGGGTCATCATTACAACGAGTCATTTTCCCCTATACAATGTCTTTCGTATATCGTTGTAAGAAGTTTAATCATACTCATTTTGGACTCTATAAACTTGCCTATAACTTGGCTGATAAAATGCACACGGTAATAAAATCTGTACTAGTAATATTAATTGTAAATTGAGGCCTGAACCTCCGTATGTAAATAAGCTTTTGAGGTAAATTTTATTTTATAGTGCTATGGTGGAGCACTGGAAAAGCCCTTCGACGATTAAGGGTACTGCTAGCCCACAACAGTAGAAACTAGTTTTCAAATAAAGATCAGAAGATTTATTTTGTCAGAATCATTAGAATAGGCAACTGGAAAACTTATTTTAATAACTTACTAAAAAGTAATGTGTCCGAATTTTGTAGAGTTGATCACTATTTTACAAAGCAAGTGTGTTTCCAGTAGTACCAGTGAGGAATTCTACAGTGTACATTTGGCAATTTGATGATTAAGCGCAAAGTGCAATTTTAATATTTTGCGCACACCAATAGTGTTTTAAGGTGTTTGAATAACAAATAAGCGTCAGATTTCTTACTTTATATATTTCCTATGCATTATGATATAATGGTAATATGGATATGGACCAACAAATTGATAACATAACGATGGGCGAATTGAAGGTTTTGTCCATTTTCCGTACTGTTAATCTATTTATTTTGGGATGTTTAAAGGTATAGACTCAGATTTCAAAATATAATTTTTGCGTGAATTAGTTAAAATATTCAACTAAAATAAAGATAGTCATCTATACTCAATCCCACACGTCTGAGATGAACCGAATTTTTTTCGTTTTGATGCAGTAAACTATTATGCGTAATATAACAGTCCCATAGGATACTGTGTAAAATAAAACTTCAGTATCCCGAATTTTATTACAAAGATATGATTTTCTGTACAAAGGCATCGATTTAACCTCAGTAATTTCGCACAGTGATATTAATTAGCAAATTTGATCTATGTGCATTTAATTCAAATTTATTTTTCACATACAGCGCTATCTGACATAGATCACTATGTGATGCACTAAAAATAACGTACATGCATACTTTAACACGGCGATGAATACGTTACATACCGAGCTATCTGTGTTCTATCTAAGAAATCGAAATCGATAAGATACATATATCTTCTTCACATACCGATCTATATCAAATCTGCGTCACATACAGCGCTATCTGACATAGATCACTATGTGATGCACTGATACGACAATTGCGCCTTTTTTATAATACGGTGATGAATACGTCACATACTGGTCTATCTGTGTTCTATCTCAGACATCGTTTGGAAAAACAAAAAAATCTTCGTCACATACTGATCAAAAAGTTAACAGTCATATTAAACAGTGTTGGCTAGATAACCAGCATTTATTTTTCACTAAATTAAAAACTCTAAAGTGTTTTCTTGATGATATTTCCTTTTGCCTGGTAGTAAATGGCGCAATCAGTATGTTTCGAGCGTATTACGGAGGGAAGATTGCGATTTTCTCGAAACACGTATTTTGTGAGATAGATCAGTATGTGATGAAGCCGACGATATGTTTGTTTTTCTTCTCCCTTTCTTCCCTCTTCTCTTTGTATCTCCTCTCATACCATTTACGTGTCGTCTTGGCACACAGCGCCCGCCATTGTTGAATCTTGGCAAACCTTGGCAAATCTTCACTGCGCTAGGGAGTTATCAACCACATCATAATCGTCTAAGCTTGGGAAACTCCACGTACACACAGTGTCAGATAGCGTTGATTCGGATTTTTTGTACATTGCGGTACACTGGGGATTGCGCAAAATACTTGGCCTATCGTAACGATTTACGCACCAAATATTCCTAACTAAATTGTCTAGTTAGCTGACTAGTTTATAATATAGGTTTATTTTTGGAAAAAGACGAAAAAACCTGAAAAATACGATCCATACAAGCATTTTTCTTACCTTATCAGCTCTTATCAGCTGGCTCAATTCTCGATTGCTGCTGTCAAGTCATGCCACACGTCAGGCTTACAAAAACTAGTGGGCTAAGGGGTCTTTTTGTCAGGAACCCGTTTCTAACATCAGATTGACCACCTGATTCGTTGATTTCGCGATATCCAAGGTACCGCGAAACCGTTTTTTCATTCCTCGTTCAAGCTAATCGCAGAGCCTTTAACACAGCGTTTGGCTGCTAGGGAGTCCCATGACGTAGCGCATGTCTAAGAATAGCCGGCCAATTAGCGATGCGGATACGGAATAGGTGGCGCTGTGTCCCAGCACTAGAGATGCTATGGGAGCGTAAATGGTGTGCTCTTAACTTATCATTTCATTTATAAATACTCTTAAGTCAGACATTATGTTTGTCCTAGTTTGTCCTGTCCTGTATATTTGGTCTCGTCTACCCCCTTGTTTTTTCGTATTTAAGCATATCTCTTGTAACTTTTCAATTTGTTGACCCTTTTTTTGTAGAGGGCACTGCGACTTGACGCCTCTCGTTTAGCAGTGTCCTCGTCCCTTCACCATGTATGCATTTCAAAATACTGCTTTGTGTTGTTTTTCTGTAATATTATCACCTATATTGGTCATTACTTTTGAAAAATATGTTTTCATTTAACCATAGTTCTACTTTATCATTTGTATACAACCAAATAGTTCCTCTTTGTACATAATATATGGTTATTTATATGGTTTATCATCTGTTTATTCTGTATACATGTTTTGTGAAGAGACAAATAAATCCGAATCTGAGTGAGTTTTTCCTTCGGTTAATGTCCTTGTGCGCCTTTAAGCATGTTAAGTATACCAACTATTTGGTAAGGTTCCAAGAGTGGTTAGAAAATAATAACATTCAATGTCCACTCGTTTATGTTACTTCATTGTTTCCTATTTACACGTAATTCACTTGTTTCGTCCTTGAATTCTGATGCAAATGAACATTCTCGACTACTTTCGATATACAACATATATACCTCAATTTATTTATTTTTTTATATGTAATTTCCTTCTAACTCTTTATTTCTAATAACATTTTGGACATTAAATCAAGCCGCACAAGCCGCATAGTTTCATTCTTATAGTTATCTCTCGACGATATGACCCTCGTCTGGTGTAAAGTACAATGACTCTCCTGTCTAGTCTGCCATTGCATAGGCTGTATCTAATCAAGCTGTATTTTGAAAGTACAGGTCCTGAGTATTGACTGCCGCTTGACTGCTAACGAATGCGTTATTTGAATTTATCACAAGTCACACCATTTATCATGTTTATACACAAGCGGCTAGGGGCCGACCAGATCAACCAGCCAATCTCTTTTGTTGGCCGCGCAAATCATAGTTCAGTCGACTTAGACCAGGAGCAAAATATCATAGGGGCATTATTTAAGGAATTCGTTTACCCCCACTACAGAAAAGGTTTAACACCTTTGGTAGTAAGTATGGACCTTCTACATCAATGCTAGGTAGTTAGTACTCTCAAATTGTGGTATCACTTTTTCAATAGGGGTCAAATTAAGTTTACACAGGGGTCAAACTTTTAAACTACTCCAAACATGTTGAAACATCTTTCATATTGTCCGTCTAGTCATAAGGATTCCAAAAATGTATAGTTTGTACCACTTATGACTAGTGGTTTTGGAGTTTGAAGTGCTTTATCCTCTGCATACCGAGCGGCTTTACTGGATATCAGCAATGCTATTATTTGCTTGAGTCGAGTCAATGCAGCATGATGTACATCTACTGGTCACTGATATTTGTGGTGAAAGACATTGTGGTGACAATTTATTCATTTTCAAACAAATGTGCAACTTTTGGACTTGACATAACCCAGAGTATTGAAAGGTATAATATTTAATAAAAATTTGTGCATGCAGAAATCAGTTAATTCGCCGGTATGCGTAATCAAAGTCCTTATGTATATGCCAGCATCTTTCTCTCTTTGATCCCATCACCCAATTGGTTCCACTCATGTTTGATCTTTCTTTGCCTGCAGTGTCCCTGTTCTTTTCTTGTGATGTCCTTTGCGCATTCTAAATTATGCAATATGTTGCTAGTCCGTCATGAGCAAGACGGAGCCAGTCCTGGCAGTACCAGTTCGCTCTGAGAAAATGTAATTTAAAGCTATCATACTTTAAGTTGCATAAATGGTGCTACTCCTTGCAACCATATTGTTTCTAGCCAGACATTGTTTTACCAGCTGGCTCGGAACTATTGACTTTTAAGTACTTTACCTTGTCGCAGTCGCATAATGGTTTGCTAAAGCTCCTTTCCCCTTTTTTCCCTTTTTCTGTAAGTTTTGTGTGTGTTTAGTGCAGAGGAATTGTAATTCCCGCTGTCCCAGTGCACATTTTTTGTTTCTTGTAACACAGTCAAGCCCAGTGTATTTTTATATTTATTACATTTTTATACTACACATTACTTTGTGTACTTAAATTGTCCTTGTTCCCTCTACCAGTTCAGTTTTTATCTACTTTAGTTTATGGCTATCGCATTTTGGCCTTCCACATCAGTTCAGCCTAATTTCTGTTAATTTTTGCTGTCCAAGGTGTTTTTTTTTTTGGCTTTCACAGGGCAGAGTAATAATAATAATAATTTGTCCTCCAAATCACATTATTCTATTGCGCTTATTTAAAGTATATACCTTGGGAGGCAATTAATAATTAATAATACTTTAATCAAATAACCCTTGTATGCTGATAGCATCAATTTTAATTTTGTCATGACCGTGATCTTAACTGTGTAAGTCTATAGGAAAGACCAAGGTGAATTGAACTTTCTGAGAAAATAGAAACTTATTGTTGAGCTACCAAGAAAACATATAGGGCTATCATTGTTTCTCAAAGACAAGTTGCTGGGTAAGCTTTGACCTAACAACTTCAAGTTGTGCGGGAACAGACAGTTATGATTTTAATAATTTATTATGAATTTACCCTTGGTTTTCCCCTACCCTCTTACCCCAGTACAAAATTTGTTATACAGTTGGTCTATCTGGGCCTATTTTTGTTACATTTAGTACAAAAGCCCATTTTCAATGATTGTCATAAAATCAATTTAAATCCTTGAGACACATAAGCACGTGATATTCTGTTAGAAGGAGAGGTAGAGTGTTCTTCCCACAATGCATTTCTCCAAATACGATTTTTGCACTGGTTGTCACATGAGTTTATAGTGACAAAAAGTATCTAAGTGAACGGAACTCATCCCAATCTTGTAATTTAGGTACTTTTTGTTACTATAAATTCATAACCAGTGCAAAAATTGCATTGTAGGAAGACCGGTGTAAAAGGAGATATGGTCCGCCCGGAGCCAGAATCCGGGCTCCATAGACGACAACGGAATACAGCTTGAAACTAATGTTTCGTGCAAAGTAAACTGAATCGAGTGCCCTATTCTTCACCGTTGTAAGCGTACTATGAGTCCGGAGGACCATATCTCCTGCTACACCGGTTTCGTTCGTGCTGATTGAATAATAAATGCCGAACTCATCAGGTTGCAGCTTTTTAACGGCAATAGATGAAGAGGAAGTAAAAATGGTAAAGAATGATATAATATATGCGTGTGTATTACATTTATTTCTTTAGTCGAGTCAGTCAGAGGCGCGAGATTATTATGCCATTGCAGTTTCTTTGGTATAGGAATTGATATGGATAGTCAGCTATTTTATTCTTGGTCTGCTAAATTTCAAATTCAGGATTTGATTTATACAATATATACATCCAACATGTCCAAAATTTGTTTAGAAAAAAACCTCACTAAGTTCGTGCCTATTCACTGTGTGTGAAGTTCCGTCGTGAACTTCTTGTTGACATGCTACTCCAACCAGGAAATGAGAAGTGATGAACTTAAAGGTATAGGTGAGCCGATCGTGATCTGATTTTTCATATGACATTTTCTCCGTCACATGGAAGCATATCACCAAAACTTCTCTTTATCACCCGATATTCCTTGTCGTTTACTAGGCGTATACTTTTTACTAAATTACTAAATGTACATGTCGTGATTGGTCCTAAAAATATATATATATATATATATATATATATATATATATATATATATATATATATATATATATATATATATATATATATATATATATATATATATATATATATATATATAATATATAGCAACAATATTCATGGTTAGACTATCTTTTGAAGAAAAGTGTTCGATGCCATAGGGCAGAGCCTATAAAAATATTCAAAGTATAGACGAATGTGATATTATCTATCTATCTATCTATCTATCTATATATATATATATATATATATGAGAAATTGGAGCTACTTAAACCTCTTGTGAATTACTGCCATGAAGAAATAAATACAAATATGTGAGAAATTGATGACAGCGCGGACGTGGCATTGTTAATCGCAAAATGAACTTGCTGTGGATGGGACTAGAACCCACAACCTTCCGTTTAGGCTAGCGGGCAAGATCTCATAGCGTTTACAAAGGTGACGCACCCCTTACAAGTACATAATTTTGCTAAAATAAATTGTCTAAAATTATCAAAATCAATTCTACGCGTGTTCTCACTTCTAGTATGTGCACATTTTCGTGAAAATGAATTAAATGTCATCTCCTTTTTTCCCTGAATATCAGATTAGATTGACTTGACTTCTGCACCCTATTGTAGTTGCACGAGTGTCGACTTTTTGGTCCTGCTTTATTTCATCATAAACTCGCGAATAGATTTGATTTTTTTTTGCACAGTTTTTAATTTTTTTAATTTTTTTATGATAAAATCAAAAAATACAAGAAACATTTTGTGCTGGGCACCCATGGTATGCCCCGCGCACTGGCAGCATTATTAAAAACATCCCAAATAGCCAAGAATTGAGAAATAACCTTTCTAACAAGCAAAAATTGCTTGTGCAGGTGACTTTTACTAAACTGAATATGTATAAATAGTGTATCGTAACCCGATTGTATAGACTCCACTATCGCATCATCGCGCGATTGGCCGCGATGAAATTTTACATCGCAATACGCGGCGAATAAAAGTCATGTATACTCCTATCGATAGATGTCTCATCGCGAGGAAGTCGTTCTGTATTATTTTATTGACAACTCATTTTGCCAGTTGTGGACAATTTTGATAACATTTAAAGAGAATTATATTACATACCGTTCTGTAATTTTGACGATATATCGGTTGGATTTCCCTAATGAGATCTAGCAACTCGAATAGACTCGCGACGCGACATTATTACGATACTAGGTCCAAGTTATATTAAAATTTGTCCCGAAATTGAAGCCAGGCCTGTTGATCAGTAATATAGGACTGAGGTTGCCAATAACATTTTGATTGTGTCACTGTTCTTGAATATTTTTGTATTGTTTTTACCATTTATTTCGCACATCTTCCGGATTTAACAGACTTGTGCATTAAATAATGATGTTAAATGCCAGTTGAATGATACGTACTACCGACATTTGTACCCCCTTGGTACACGGGGTTGGCTATAATCAATGTGGATCGGAGCTCAGATAGACTCAGGGGGTACACAAAAGATTTCGTACTCATCGACAAAACATTCTTTCATGCTTCGGGTGACCATTTCAAATGCGTCGTCATCCTCAGTGATCATCTAACTCGGGAATTTTTCGCACTACATCCACGGCTTTTAATAATGGGCCATTTAATGTTATTCAGTGGATGAAGTCTGTTGTTGGAGTTATCGGACTGTGTAGAGAGATTTTTTAAGAGCAGTTTCAGCTTGGTTTTCATGAGGTAATCGCCCGACCTTGGTTCCTATAACAGCCAATCAGAGAATTTTTCGCGGGCCTGCGATATCGCCGAGCTTTGAACAAAATATCAACCTCTCCTCGAAGCCTCAAAATCCATCGGCGCGATAGAAAATTCCTTTCTTTTGCCGAGGCAATAAAAAAAAATCGGGGCACGTTTCCCCCCTTCGCAGCCGCGATAATCGCGGACGCGAAGTGAGTAGACATCGGTCTTAAATGGTTTATTCCAATTCACACCTCTTCTTGTTCAAGTTATTGATCACTGTAGTACCTCTCCTGTGGGTCTGGCACGCCGTACCTCAATACCTTAAGTGTCAGCTGCCAGAAATTGTCAACTTTTTCTGAATATGCAATGATAGCGTACCTGATGGATGAGTATTAACCGCGCACTGTTGGCAGTTCGCCTTAACTGGGCTGATATTTTGAACCCCACTTAAACACAGGAATAGAACCTTGTACATATCCCATATAAATTTGTATACAAACACTGAAAAGACAATCTATCTCACACTGAATCATCAGGTTACTACACAAAAACTATCTTGTGTTGGCATAATATTTGTGTCATTTTCATCACAACCATTAAGTACTTTTAGCCCTGTTCATCATTTTACTTAATCATGAAAAATTGTTATACCAAGGGCTCTTTCAAGGCTTCAATACAGTAAAAACCAACTCCATTCTTGCCAAGTTCTTCACATCTATAGCCACTATAGCCCCGCTCCCGCGCGGGGCAATAAACCAAATTATTGCATTGCAGCGTTGGAACACGCCGGCTGAAAACCAAAAATGCCCCCCAGCCCCCCCCCCCTTATATGTGGCAGTTAAGTGTCCTTGTTCCCTTTAACCATTTTTTTTTTTTCATTTTTTTACAGAGTAACAAATACATTTTACTACTACTGTCCCAATGTATTGTTCCCCCCCTACCCTACCAGATATCACATTAAAGCGGCAGTGGCCAATTTTCACAAAATATGAATTTCTTCATTTGCTCGCAATGATAGTCTATGCCATTGGAAGAACTATCATTGGCCAGACGAGTCATAACATCTCAATTTCTCTCGCAGAAATTAATTTCATCAGCGAGCTTGAAATTCATAATTTTAGCGAGCAGAATTTATCCAATCATATTATGATACTCTGCGGCATTGACCAATCCATACGTTTTTTTCATCAGCGACAGAATGTTTGAAATATTTCAGCTCGCTGAATTAAATTTCACCTCGCCTAAATGATTCGGCTCGCCGAAATTCACAACTGGCCATCCCGTTCATAGTACTGAATTCTGCTCGCCAAATTAAATGCAATGTAATTTCCCCTCGCTCGCTAAATTAATTTCTGCTCGCTGAATTACAGCCAATAGGTGCGCGAACGTTTTTTTTTTTCAGCGAGCTGACATTCCCGCCAATGAAAAGCAATGAATTTTTTCTCGCCGAAATTAATTTCTGTTCGCCGAAATTAATTTCAATTCGCTGAAATTACAGCCAATATTAACGTTTTTTTCATCGAGCTGAAATTCCATCCAATGAAAAGCAATGAACTTCTGCTCGCCGAAATTAATTTTCTGCTCGCCAAAATTAATTTCAGCTCCCTGAAATTACAGCCAATAGGAAAACTTTTTTTTTTTTTTTTTTTTAGTTTTCAGCGAGCTGAAATTCCCGCCCTGAAAAGGCAATGAATTTCTGCTCGCCGAATTAAATTTCTGCTCCCAACTTAATTTTGCTCGCTGAAATTACAGCCAAAGGAAAACAGATGTTTTTCAGCGAGCTGAAATTCCAGCCAATTAAAGCAATGATTTCTGCTCGCCGAAATTAATTCTTCTGCCCAAAATTAATTTCTGCTCGCTGAAAATTCCAGCCAATATGAGACGTTTTTTTTCAGCGAGCTGAAATCCGCCAATGAAAGCAATGAATTTCTTCTCCGCCGAAATTATTTCTGCTCGCCAAAATTACTTTCTGCTCGCTGAAGTTACAAGGCATAGAAGCAACCTTTTTTTCAGCAGCTCAAGATCTCCATTTTTCCACCATGAAAGCAATGAATATTCTGCTCTCTCCCCCGAAATTAATTTTCTGCTTCTTCTGCTTCGCTGAAATTCCACCAATAGGAGCGGAGGGTTTTCTTCAGCTAGCTGAAATTCCAGCCAAGGAACAGCATGAATTTATGCTCGCCGAAATTAATTTCGGCTCGCGAAATTACAGCATAGGAAGACTTTGTTGTCAGCGAGCTAAATCCAGCCAATTAAAAGCCATGAATTCTGCTCGCCGAATTCATTTCTGCTCGCTGAAATTACAGCCACTAGGAAGACGTTTTTTCCCCTCCCCATTCCCCCTCCCTCTCTTTAAATATACTTATTACCAGTATATTATATGCATATTATTATATTATAATAATCACTCAATGCGTTAAGCAATTTGCCGAACGTAGCTCGAACTTTTTGTGGCCCTATACATGAAACAATAAAGAAATGAGGCTGCCAGATTTATTTCTCCCCCGTCTTCCCATCGCCATTTCCCCCTCCCAATCCCCCCACCTCCCCATTCCCTACCCCCATCCACCCTCCCTCATTCCCTCCCCCATTCCCCTCCCCCATTGTTCCCTCCCCCATTCCTCTTCCCATTCCCTCCCCCATTCCTCTCCCATTCCCCTCCCCCATATTTTCCCCCCTTCCCCATTTCCCCCCCCCATTCCCCTCCCCGTTCCACTCCCCCTTCCCCCTCCCCCCATTCCTCTCCCCCATTCCCCTCCTCCATTTCCTCTGCTCCCCATCCCTTCCCCATATCAACCCTTTTTCATTCCCCGTCCCCATTCCCCTTTTCCCATTCCTCCCTCTCATCTCCTCTCTCCTCTCCTTTTCCTCCCCTCGCCACTCCCTTCCCTTCCCTCCCCCCATTCCCCTCCCCATTCCCCTACCACCCTCTCCCCCCCCAAAAATAACCCCCCTCCCCCTCCATACCCCCCTCCTCCTTAATATACTTATTACGTATTTTTGCAACATGTATTATTTTCATAGTATAACTTCATCATTAAGCAATTTGGCGAACATAGCTCGAACTTTTTTTTGTGGACCTATACATGAAACAATAAAGAAGAATTTATGCTGATATTTATTCTCTCACGTTCAAATTTTGCAACAGCTACAAAAGCAAATAATTTTTTAAAAGCTGTGTGTAACGTGGCATTCAAAGCGTGCTTTTGCGGTTGAACTTGACTTGAATGCGAACTGTGACAAGAATACGCGTATACGGATAGAGGGATTTCTAGCGATCGGTGTGTATAAATCTTACTTGTATGTGATCGTTACCAAAGGTACTAAACCGCAAATTCCTAAAGAGGTGTATATGTGTTCGTCTGTCGTCCAGCTGTTTGTCATCCGGTTGCCAAATCGAATCTTTTGGCTTAAAAAAACGTCTTCCTAGTGGCTGTAATTTCAGCGAGCAAAATTACTTTGGCGAGCAGAAATTAAATTGCATTGATTGGCTGGATTTCAGCTCGCTGAAAAAAAACCTTCCTATTGGCTGTAATTTTCACGAGCAGAAATTCATTTCGGCGAGCAGAAATTCATTGCTTTTCATTGCTTGAATTTCGCTTGCTGAAAAAAATGCGCTTCCCTATTGGCTGTAATTTCAGCGAGCAGAAAGTAAGGTTTCCGGCGAGCAGAACTTCATTGCTTTTCATTGGCTGATTTCATCACAGCTCGCTGAAAAAAGCGCCTTCCTATTGGCTGTATTTCAGCGAGCAGAAATTCACTTGGCTTTTTTTTTCTTTGACTGGAATTTAAGCTCGCTGAAAAAAAACGCCTTCCTATTGTCTGTAATTTCAGCGAGCAGAATCATTTCTGCGAGCAGAAGTCATTGCATTTGACTTTCGGCGAGCAGAAATTACTTGCTTTCATTGGCTGGAATTTTCAGCTGCCGAAAAAAACGTGTCCCTATTGGCTGTAATTCGCGAGCAGACATTAATTTCGGCGAGCACACTTCATGTGCTTTTCATTGCTGGATTTCAGCTCGCCTTAATAAAACTCCTTCTATTGGCTAAATTTCCAAATTCATTCATCGAGCACCATAAATCATTCATTATTTATTTCGGCTAGCAAGAAAGTCATTGCATTGAATTTTCGGCGAGCAGAAAGTAATAATACTTGCTTTTCATTGGCTGGAATTTCAGCCTCGCCGAAAAAAAACGTGGTTCCTATTGGCTGGAATTTCGCGAGGAGAAATGAATTTCGGCGAGCTGAAATTCATTACTTATGAACGAGTTGGCCAGGTTAATTTTGCTTCGCATTAAAAAACGATTCCTGCTGATTGGTTGTAATTTCAGCGAGCTGAAATGAAGTCGCTCGCAGAAATTAATTTCGTGGCTGAAATTAGTTCAAACATTCAGCTTCGCCAAAAAAACAAACAAAAAAGCTGCTTTCATTGGTTAAAATAACCGCTCGACTTAATTTTGATTGTATAGAATTTCAGCTCGGTGTAAATTAAGTTTAGGCGAGCAGAAATTAATTTCTGCGAGCAGAAATTGGCAGTTATGACCCTTATGGCCAATGAACTCCCTGACTAAAGGGGCAGAAACGCTAAGAGCCAGGAAAAGATGTTACTTAAGAAGACTTTTTAAAGGCAGCTAAACTATCAAACCACATGTGGTAGGTAACTGTAATGCATATTCCGTCGAATATTAATTATACGAAATTTATGAGTTTTTTAAGATCGTTTTTTTTTTGCATAGGACTGGCAACAAATAAATTAAACTAATAATGCAAATATTTAAATTTTTGTATTCTACAAATTTCTTATGTTTTTATAATTATAATTACATTTTAAGAGCATCTTTATATTAACACTTAATTGACCAGGGGGGGGGGGGGGGGAGGTTTCCTAGGTCCCCCCCCAAAATTTGGGGGTTTTCGCGCTGGCTGCTTTTCGAGTGGGATTTTTTGCGCCGAAATTTTTTGTAATTGTCTGACTTTAAATGCTCTTCTTTTTCATACCAAATAATTAAAATCGCAAGCCGTTAATGAATCATAATTAGTGGGGGTCCCCATGGACCCCCTCCATCATTGGGCACTAAACGGAAGTCATTTGAGAATATTTGTAACAATAAGAAATAAGAAACCGAGAACCAAGCATTTTTTTTTGCTGATATAGTTCACACATACATGTAATACAATTATCTATAACATTAAAAATAATTACCATAACCCTTTATGTGCTGAAACCAAACATTTCAATCATGTACGTGTTGCCAAAACCGTTAACTGTACAAACTTATGGGAAAATGACGTGTCTTTGCAACACCCGTAAAAAAACCAGGATTCCCTAAAACTGCCTTGTTTGTGTTAAATATAAGTAATTTTGGGTCTTCTATAATAGATATCAACCTAAAAGAAAGTTTTCCAAATGTTGATGTAAGCGGCAAGGCTTCAGTGTGAATTGTTCCGTCTTTTTGCTCCAATTTCTTCGCGTGTTTTGAAAACAATGTTTTGCCCCTAATTTGCCGCCAAAATAACAATTCTCATTTTTTAATTGCTTATTTGGGGTTGTCCTTATGATCCTTTCACATTGGTATAAATTTCGTGCAACAATTTATTCCCTCGGAAAGGGGTTCTAGTTGGGGGTATCCCATGGACCCCCCCCCCCTTGGGACCAACGGGAGTGAAAACCCCTTGGCAACTTAAGTGTTAGCCAAAAAAAATAATAACTATTAAAATAATATCAAACTTTCAAACAAAAATTCAGTTTCTAAATGTTACATTTTATATCTCTATTTATTCTCAAAAAAAAATTAAAATGCAAAAAATATGTGAAAAGTTCAGTGTTTCTAGATTTTAACGTTAATTATCGAAACGGCTTTTTCCGAACTGTACGGCCCTTATTTTCAAAAATAATTCTAAATTGCGCGCAAATTTGGCATGTACGTACATTTTGTAGTTCATTTGATGCTATATGCCCTTTTCCCAAAAAAATGTCCTTTTTTTAATTGGAATATGGGTCAAAATCCCAAAAATGTGCTAATTTTTTTGCTAAAATTGACCGAAACGGTGAAAATGTAAAAGTTTACCCGTTAACGGACAATTTCAAATAGAAGGCTATTTAGCGTCATATTGTACGCGTAAATGGACAATTTCATCCCCTAAAATGCATGAAATCATTATTCACCTCTGCAATTATTGCTGTAACTGGAACCAGCTTTAAAAAAATTCCAAGAGCCTTGCCATTATTATGCAAAATAATGTGACCTTTGCCTTGAAATACATATTTTGTCGGACCCCCTATATTTTTTAGTAAATAAATGAAAATGAAAAGTATGGTAGCCCAATACCTTAAGTATCACGCTACACGTATCAAATGTCATGGCGAGTTTCCCACGCATGTCGAGTTCACGCGCTGCTGTATCGAGTTTTCCTCGCCATTATGTCGAGTGTGCAGCTATTATGGCTCGAGTTACAGCGCTATCTGTCCAGTTTGCCTTATACATCGAGTCTTGCTCTCTATATGGTGAGGTTTACATAAATCATGTCCCGTTTTCTCCATGTCCAGAAAAAATCATGCCGAGTTTCAAAATCATGGCGAGTTTTCCGCGCATGACGAGTTTCACGCGCGTGTATCGAGTTTTCCTCGCCATATGGCGAGTGTGCAGGTTATATGTCGAGTTACAGCGCTATCTGTCCAGTTTGCCCTCTATATTACATAGAGCGTGATCTCTATGGGGAGTTGACATAAAAAATCAGTCCAGGGTTCCTTATGTCCAGTTTTCTCATGTCAGAAAAAATCATGCCGAGTGTCAATCATGTCGAGTTTGCCTAATGTTGAGAAAAAATATGTCCAGTTTGCACATGTTGAAAAAAATCATGTCCAGATTTTTAAAGCTCGGCATGATTTATTATGGACATGAGTTATTCTGGACATGATTTATAAAACTCGGCACATAGAGTTCAAACTGGATAGGAAGCGCTGTAAACTCGACATATAGAGGGGTAAACTCGATTACGGCGCATGAAACTCGACATGCGCGGCGGGAAAACTCGCCATGAATTGATACGCGGCCGTCGCAATGGGGTGTGTGGGGGGTGGAACACCCCCCCCCCCCCCCACGATCCTCCAAAAGAAGAGGAGAAAAGAAAGAAGGAGGGGAAGAGAAGAGAAGAGAAGGGAGTAGAGAGAAGGGGGAGAGAGGAAAGAGAAGAGAAAAGAGAGAAAAGGGGAAGAAAGAAACAAAAGAGAATGGACACCAGTAGCATTGAACTCCAGACCTTAGCTAAAATCCAAATATCACAAAATTTTAAAATGGATCCTCAAGCCAACTGGTTTTGTTTCAAGTTCCACAGTAATAAAGAATTGTTAATGTGCCAACAGTCTGTGATTCATAAAGGGGTTTAAAACTAATTTAAGAATACCACGCGAGCAAACGGGAGGGTAGCCATGGGCCTTCCCTTAGTTTGGTCTACCCGGTGGTAGGGGAAATTGTCAGTCGGGAGCTAAAGTGGTCCTGAAAAAAATGGTAGGGATTGCATGGTTCCCTAGCCCCAGACACCATAATACTGATAGGTCTTTTGCTGTGCCATTCTTTCTTTGAATTAATTACTTACTTTACCCTCAAAAATACCCTTCTTAATAGCAAAATACAGAGCTTCCAGGGGCTCCGCCCCTGGACCCGGCAGGGACTCTGCTCCTGCACCCCACCCGTTAAAGACATGGCGTTTGCTGTATGTGTAGTTCCCCTCAGTGTACAATCTCAATCAGTGAGCAAGTTAGAAACCAGTCTTTCTTTTGAATTGATTACTATTTACCCTCCCAAAAGTGGCCATATTGAAGGTTCTGATAGCTCAAATCCAAGAGGTTCCGAGGGCTTTGCCCCCCTGAGCCCCGGCAGGGCCCCTGCTCCTACACCCAACCCGTAAAGGGACATTGGCGCTTGCTATGTGTACAGTTCCCCTCGGCAGTAGAAGCTAGTCAAGCTTAGACCTATATAATGCCCGTTCAGTGACAAAGTTAGAAACCAGTCTTTTCTTGAATTGATTACTATTTTCCTCAAAAAGTGGCATTGCAGGTTCTGAATAGTCAAATCAAGAGCTTCCGGGGGCTCATCCGCCCCTGGACCCTCGGTGGCTCTGCCTCTAACCCCACCGTCCCCTGGACTCCCCTGTTTCAGGCTTTTCGGTTTTTGCGGAAAAAACCCCAAAACCCAAAAATTGTGTCCAAGTCCCTTGCGGTGTTTCAGATGGTTAGAATGATCAACAAGAAATGGTCTCAAAGGCATCTACTAGGAAAGTTATATTGGGCCCTTAAAGGGCCCCAAAACTCATGCCGTTAATTGCATTGTTTTTACGCTCAATACGCTCCAAGGACTCTTACTGCTGCAATAACATTTCTTCAGTTTACAACCCCCCCCCCCCCCCGACAAAATGTCTACGGCCCTGTAATGATACGTGGAGCGTCAATATTAAAGCTTCATAGAACGAATGTATTTACCCAACAATCCGGGCCGTGAAGAGTATACTCAACTTTGATTGGCATTTAACCACAAACGGACAGGTTTGCATGCGGCATTTTTCCTGCTGATGTAGTAAGACATTTATAATTATTATTATCTCATTGTTTTGGGGTAATTATTGCGATGTGTGTGAGCACAATTATTATTTTAGCCATTAGTTGATGAACGTCGATGGAAAATGAATTAAGAAACGTATACAGTAAACATTATGAAAAAAACATATTGAAAAAAAAACATATTGAAAAAAATTTGAAAGTATATTTTTAGCCTTGACTGGCACCTTTAAATTAGCTTTAGTTTTGAAGGCGGGTGACTCGATCGGACAACCTCGTCCCCCATTTTTGTCATTAATAGTGCGATTTTGGCATCAGAAGAAGTTAACAAAATTTTCGTATTACCTTTAGTGAATTTAAGGCCCAGGAAATGTTCCTTTTGATGTTTATATGGGCCACATACCTAACCCTCTCCTATGTACCAATTTAGTGCACATTTTTTTTTTTTTTTTTTTTTTTTAATTTTAACTTCAAATTTGTAAATCAGATGGTTTGGTGTGTGAGGAAAAACATATGAAAATCGGACCATGATAGGGTCACACACCATTAAAGCAATAATGGCACATTTTTTGAAGAACTCCCCCAATTTTCAAAATTTGATATTTTGGCACAGTTACGTTGGTAATTGTCTAGGAAACTATACCTGCGAACGAGCATGCTAAAAATGCGTATTTATCATAAAATAAGCGATTTTGTAATTAGAATTGGGATCCCAGATTGAACTTAACGGCAGAGCTGGAAATGCTACGTTTATGTCCGTCCATGATGAAATAGTGCCACCTCGAGAAAATAACCTCTAACTTGACTTGCCTGAAACAATAAAACAACTATTAATAAATGGATGAGCGTAGACACGTACATGGCGCTATTTCCCGGCTATTTCACATTGGAAGGCCGTTTCCAGCAGCCGTTGAATTATTATCGGTGATCTCCGATACTAATTATTCTAATTACAAAATTCCTTCTTTTTGAGACACAGACATTTTCGAGGTCGTTACAACCACACATGTGGTTTACTAGCCAGTTAATCAATGAAACCGATTTTAAAAATCTTTTTTTTTTTGTTGAAAAATTGGGGGCGCTCTTCAAAAAAATGTGCTATTATTGCTTTAACCACATATTTGTAACTAATTCGAGACCCTCGAAATAAACAAAAATGACGGAGCTGGAGGTTGCTTTAAACTTTGTTATTAAACGTTTGTTTTTCTCGAAATATTTGAAGCTGTTGTTATTCATTGCTTAAAAAGATATTTTGACTCAAAAAAAGGTCGGCTTTTAACACTCACTGCAAATGTTCATCAAAAAATGCTAGTTAATGGGAACAGATTTGTACTACGGGTCAAAGTATCGGAAGCAAATAACCACTTGACTTCCGGGAATTGAAAAGTACAGACCATGGGAATATCTTGCATTTACACCCATGGTCTTTGTAAGGACAATAAACACTTCCTTTGATCAAGATGAGACACGTATTGTCATGGCAAAATGGAGTTGTCTATATCTTGTCTAGTTTATTAATCGCAAAAGGAGCTGGTAAGTTATAAAGTTCATTAAATTGAAATGGCAATTGATTTATTATTAAACACTATGTTTTATCCGGTCATTTGTAATTGCTTAATGGGGAGATGGTATAGCCTGCTAGTTACGGGCAATCTTTTTTTGATGCTAATCATCCACGGTTTAACTCCCTGTCGGGCTACTCACATAGCCTTAATGAAAGGGAGTTTCCGTAACATGACCCATCTGATACACTTTTTTCTGACACACTTATGAATTCAGAAACCTTTCACGGAATAGAGCACAGGTTTATTCCGTTAAAGTTTCCGAATTCATGTATGTCAGAAAAAAGTGTCAGATGGGTCAGTTTATGGAAACTCCTTAATAAAGCATATATTTAATTTCAAAAGGAAATATTGATTAAAGCACCCGGGGTTTATTTGGACTTGGGAAATGAAACTCTGAAAGTACCATGTCTTTCGATGAGGAGTTAGGTCCCGTATACAGGGTGAGTCATACCTGTAGATCTAAATTGTAGTCAGTGTAAATGAAAATGTATGTTGTAAAACCCAAGCTCTGTCGAGCTGTTCTTGCATCCTTAATTGGCATCATTGTAGTGTCTGAATAATGAACGATCTACAGAGGCTAAAATAAAGGCTTACAAGATACTATCGTCTTCATAAGTTGGATTCCCACTAAAATGTGATGTGATTATTAAATTTCCAAGATAGATTATTGATTCAAAATCTAAAACAATTTTACCCCTATATGATAAAAAACGTATTTTTGCACATGCGCTACATGATAGTTTACACTACCCTCCCTATAAATAGTTCGACCATCTGTATACATGTGGATTGTTCTAGCAAGTTCTATACATATCTAAGAATTCTATATGCTTATCTACACTTAATTAATAGGTTCACAAAGAAACTCGGTATATATTGCAGGCAACATAGTGTGAGTGTCCTGCAATGCGAACAATTCTGAAACATACTTTTTGTTGCCAAGTCCTTGTCTCTTCATGTGATACCTTGTGCGTCAAAATCGTGCAAAAATGGCCGTGATAAAAATAGTGTTGACACACTTAGTTTTTATGTTTTAGTAAATATAAATGAAGATTGTGTGTTTGTCAATAGGGAACCACTAAACTAATTCCATGCCAAAATGTGGGAGAGCGTGGCCTAGATGGGCCATTCTCCGTTAAAGTGTTCAAGTTTGGTCTCCAAAATGACGAAATATCAACATTAAGGAATTCCTGAAAATCATTGAAAATCGTAAACTTTAATATTCTCAGAACACGGAACAATGCTTTTTTTTTTTTTTTTTTTTAGCTGTTCTTGCATCCTTAATTGGCATCATTGTAGTGTCTGAATAATGAACGATCTACAGAGGCTAAAATAAAGGCTTACAAGATACTATCGTCTTCATAAGTTGGATTCCCACTAAAATGTGATGCGATTATTAAATTTCCAAGATAGATTATTGATTCAAAATCTAAAACAATTTTACCCCTATATGATAAAAAACGTATTTTTGCACATGCGCTACATGATAGTTTACACTACCCTCCCTATAAATAGTTCGACCATCTGTATACATATGGATTGTTCTAGTAAGTTCTATACATATCTAAGAATTCTATATGCTTATCTACACTTAATTAATAGGTTCACAAAGAAACTCGGTATATATTGCAGGCAACTTAGTGTGAGTGTCCTGCAATGCGAACAATTCTGAAACATACTTTTTGTTGCCAAGTCCTTGTCTCTTCATGTGATACCTTGTGCGTCAAAATCTGGCAAAAATGGCCGTGATAAATATAGTGTTGACACACTTAGTTTTTATGTTTTAATAAATATAAATGAAGATTGTGTGTTTGTCAATAGGGAACCACTAAACTAATTCCATGCCAAAATGTGGGAGAGCGTGGCCTAGAGGTTAGGGTGCTTGCCTGTGGCGCAAATTTACCAAAAAATCCCGCGTTTGAATCTTGCTGGGATTTTTTCAGGTACTAAATTATGGATTTGATCTATATATCAGCTATTGATTAAATACAGAATACCGCTCTCCTCCATGGTTCACTTGGAATTGGGCAAATGGATCATGAAAGTATCCCGTCCTTCGGAGGGGACGTTAAGCCGTCAATCCGTGTACATAGAGCCAAAACTGTACATGTACATCGCAGCCAGTGTCGAATAAGAGTAGGGTGAAAACCCCTGGCTGTTCCCAATGCGCACCAGCCTCAAAGCGGGCCGTGTTAGGAGCATCTCTATCATGGATACACGCGGCCCCGGATCAGCTTACTCAGTTGAATAAATCCTGACACCACCACAAGCAATTACTAATTACTTGTGGATGCGCTAAAAAGAATGCCAAAATAGTAAATACCTTTGTTGTTTCCTCCTACTTTTGGTGCACCAAGATGTAGTGCTTTTCAAAATATATCTAGAAAGATTTATATTTAGTTTATAAAACAAACGTGAACAGAAATATTACTTAGCGGCTATTGCATTTCCCAAGAGTGCATAACCTTTATATAAAGCGGTTTCACGGGAGGTCAATAGGTTAACTTGACAAGACCTGTCTTCCAGAACAACCCAAGCATGCAGAGAATACAAAAGAATCACCTGCAGAAATATCTGAAATGTGCAGGTGAACCAGGTGCATGTATTGTGTTCTTCACATACTTGTATGATCTGGAAGGCAAACAAAAAGTCCAACATAATTTAGCTTCGTGAAAGGGCCCTATTGCGTATAGGAAAAGATGTACAAATGCAAATTATGTTATTCAACCAAGTCAACTGGTTATTATACAAGTCTTCATAAAAATGAAAAGGAAAACTGTCGCATGCAATCAATATGTAATTGTTATACAGGGTGAGTAAAAAAAATAACCCATATTGTGTCCGCCATTTTGAATTTTTAAGTAAAATATATCTAACATATGTGGTATCATCTGAAAGCTTAGTTCATTGTCTTTAATTTGCTGCAAAGATAATTTGCATCGGTTAGGTATAGACCGAGCTACAGGTGTTTGAATCAAATAGTCTGTTTTGCACTCTGTCCTCGGATTCACAATATAAATGAACGGTGTTCAGCAAGACAAATCAGGGTCCAGAAGAAAAAACGGGCTATTTATTGACAACAGAATATGATTCTATGTAACCCCACAAAATTCAGTCACAATTGACCATCGAACGCCCTCTTAACGTTTCTACGTCCTTATCACCCATAAAAATCATTTGAAAAATTAATTAACTTGATACATGTATCAGTTTCTGGAAGAGTTGAATGAATCATACCATATGAAGGAACAGACATCGGTGACAACCTTTTGAGGTCTATATTTGTGGACCAAAATATGCCACATCTTGAACAAGTGCTTCAAATAAAACTGATCATTATCACTATCTTTTACACCCTTAAGATACCACTTTATTTGACATAAACATAGACATACCCTTATCATCATTTTGGGGAGTCATTTGCTTAGTTCTGCACCATGCATTCAAATGGGAATCCGTGGATAGGAGTAAAAGCTGACTACTTGATTCAAAAGACTGTAGCTTGACTTATACTTATCAGATTGATATTATCTTTGCAGCAAATTAAAGATAATGAAATAGGCTTTCCGATGATACCACATATCTTAGATATATATAATCTTAAAATTCAAAATGGTGGACACAATCAGGGTAATTTGTTTTTTCTCACCTTGTAATTACCATATAACCTCTTGTAGAATGCAAATTTGATGTGACAATCAAAGATCCCAGTCCTCTTGTTGGTGCTTCATCTGGTGAAGAATACCGTATCTACATAACATGGGAATATCAGCTGTCTTCAATTGTTACTGAAATTGGTAGGAGTGGATCGACGGGAACAGGCGATGTAGGTGATGGTTTTCAGAATCCACTTAATGATGATCGGGCACCATACGAATCTGGTCTTCCACAAGGCACCACTGTTGTTGTGGAGAAAAACCAAAGGGCAAATTGGAAACGATTCGAATTCAAATTCCCGGCTTCTTCAGGACCAGAACGTATAGGTGTGTTCTATGCGACCACAGTCTACAACGGAAAGGCAATAACTATATCTACGGTTAAGACTTCTGAATCAGGTAAATATCTGTTGAATATCATATCAAATGATTCAGGACATCTGCATCTAAGCTGGCGTCATGCGGTCGGTATTACTTGGAGGTAAAGACAATTCAAATCGTTCATGAGACTCTCTCAGAGACCTAGGGACTTACACCCTAGAAAGCACCAAGCAGTGGTTGAAGTGGGGTGAGGTTATTAAAATCAGAATAAATTTAAGTTTTACCGATCAATTTGACGTAATCGTACTCATAAACTGGGTTTATGCACTGTTATATAATAAATATAAGCTTTTCAGTATGTACGATTCAATTATATAAATGTTCATATCATCATAAATAATGTACAACATGGAATTCCTCAATACAGTTGTATAAACGAAATGATTCTTTGTGCAGGTATGTTCAATGTTGAAAATAAAGCTTTTTTTAAAAAAGGCTTGGATCTCAAAGTCCAATGGTTTTGTGATAATCAAAAGAGTCTTCGGTACCGTAGTAGCGTGAAAAGGCGAAGTACCTCAGATGTGTGATACTTTATGACCTACTTTGGGGTGGGTTAAAATGCACATGGAAAGTAATTTGAATAACACTTCTTGACTTTGCGACTACATTTTAATGTTGTTTTACTTTATCTTTTTGATTGTCCTCATTTTACAGCCACAATTAAAACAAAACCACTTTACCATAACGACCAGCATTGGAGAATCGGTAACATTAGATGTAACGACACAAAAGACTGCATTGCGCTGGATACACAACGACGGCCAAGAAATACAGGAGTGGAACGACCGAAAAACTGTGACAATTGACAATGTACGGATGGCAGATGCGGGGATTTATGAATGTTATGAAGATGGCAAGAGACACGAGGGAAAACATGCTATTATGATACTAATTGTTAGAGGTGGGTGAAAGGAAAGTTGGTATTCATGATTATGATCACAACCGTGTTAGATGTTTAGTATATTTTAATGACTTGACAAGAATATGCTGCTTATTGGGGCTTTGTGTCTTTGTTTTGGATTTTGTGTCTTTGTTTTTGATTTTTTGGAGAGGGACAAATTTGTATATAAAAAAAGAATGTCTAAAGGAAAAACCTTAAAAATGTTCTTTAGAAAGTACTTTAGAATTCAGACCTCGACCAATTGCATGTCATATACAGGGTGAGTAAAAAAAAACTTGACCCTGATTGTGTCCGCCATTTTATCTAACATATGTGACATCATCTGAAAGCTTAGTTCATTATGTTTAATTTGCTGCAAAGATCATTCCCATTGGTTAGGTATAGACCGAGTTACAGTCCTTTGAATCCAGCAGTCGGTTTTCTGCACTGTCCACGGAATCACATTTGCTTAGTCGGGCGCCGTGCATTCGAATGGGAATCCGTGGATAGGGTGAAAACCGGACTACTTGATTCAAAAGACTGTAGCTCGGCCTATGCTTAACCGATTGGAATTATCTTTGCAGCAAATTAAAGACAATTAATTAGGCTTTCCGATGATATCACATACGTTATATATATATATTATTTAAAAACTCAAAATGGCGGACACAATCCGGGTCAAGTTTTTTTTACTCACCCTGTATGAGACAATATACCATTCTTATCATTGGCCAATGTCGGCCGTTATTAATCGAAACGATTGCGTTTTGAACTTTCATATTTGGACTAATTGCTAGGTCAGAGGTCAATTAAATACTGAAAACAAGACTCGATGTTATTCTGTTATTAACAAAACCACGATTCAAGAAACTTCTCAGCAAGTGAGTTGTTTATGACTATAAAGTAAATATTCCGAAAGTTTTACTAGTAAAAAATGGTGGAATTCATCCGTCCTTTATGGTTTCATGATCAGTATTAAAATTGTTGGTGGATTCTCTACGTCATTTACTTTCTAACAAGTGTTACCTTTATAGGTCCATGATATTAAGAAAGATATGATACAAAAATAACGAATGTATAAATTTATAATTTTTACAATATTTATCACAAGCCTTTAAACGAGATGTTCTTGATATGAACGATATACTCTTATTTTATAAGACAGCATTATCTTTGCTGCAATCTAAATATTTGATAATATCTTTACCCTGCAATCTTCCGATGCCAGCATCCAAGTATGGCATTCACTGCGAAAACAACCTTTCATACGTGTTTGGAATGGTGGTGTATGTGAACCGCAAACCTGGTACAATGCATTTGTGCCGCCTGGATTTCGCGGGACCCATTGTGAATACTGGTAAGTAATTGTATACAATTTTTTTACGCGTATAATCATTTAGCTTTCAAATTGTTATCCTGTAATTGTTTATAAATAAGCATGTGAACTGCTTTTCCAATATTTGGTCAATGCTTTACATTTATTTTGCTGCCACTATTAGTCTTCTTCATGTCATGTGGCCCAACTGATCTGTCAGTTTAATGGTTACGGACATGCACAAAGATCATTCAAACTTGTGGTAATTGTCAGTGTTGTATTCCCACCTAGCTGAGGGTACCATTGAATTTTGGGAACAGGGGTCAAGTGTCAAATTGATGAATATTGTTGCAAAAACACTCACACTATGACCAATGCTTGTGTCCTTTTGTCATAAGGATTCAGAAAGAAAGTTTGCCCTAGCTTGTGATTGATCGGTCGGAGAGTTATTAGGGCAAAGAGGTCAAAGGTCAATATTAATCTACACAGGGTGCAACAATGCCAAAACTGCACGCATTTGGATGCAATAGTCCCAATTGATCATTTTGCCAATCCAATTCAATATTAAGAATAGTTTGTCCCTCTCTAGATCCCTTGTTTAGCATGGTAACACTCGCAATGTAAATCCGTGTCCTTTGAACTCTATTGAGTCAGCCAAATGATTCTTTGTGATGTCCTTAAACCTATAAAACTGAAAAAAAAATCAATTTGGCTCACTTATGAAGTAGCCAATAAAACCGCGACAACCACCCCCCAAACTATATAGGTCATCACAGAATCGTTTTTCTATAGGCGGCTGCCGATAAGTGCTCCCCCGCAACCTTATCAATTACGTTAGAGGATTGTGGAATATCCCTGACGGCTCCCCGTTTTTTACTCTGGGTAGAGAGAGTGTGAAGCAATTTAAAGGGCTTTGCCCAAAGTGTATACCCGTTAGCTACAGCAGAACTCGAACCCAAAACGTCAAATCCCGATTTCGTTCTATTCAGTGGACCACAAGTTCCTTTACAAGTAACGGTAAATAAGGTGTAAGTATGATTTCAATTGGGAAGGACGACGGACGGAAGGCAAATATTGTTTCAGGTTTATACGCAAACCTCTGCTTCACACAAAGAATTTCATTCGCGAATACACTAAAGGGCATTAACTGGAAACAACACTTAATTGAGATACATGTTTTCTCTCGTCTGAACGCTCCTTTTTTTAGGCATTGTAGAAGTATACTTCCACTTACTTTAATTTCCTGGATTCACAACATTACATTCATGAGCACGCAACCTCGGAATGACCACAATATCGACTTGGGTGGCTTTTGACGAATACTATACTGTACTAACATTAACAAAACATTTGTTTGCATTTTTTCTCCAGTATAACAAGGATTGAATATTTACTCTACCTTTTTCCCTGAGGTGGCCATCGCACTTCTCCAGGGAAAGCGGTGGACCCTTCGGCTAGCTTCCACCAGGAATGCGATGGACACCTTTCAGACCTAACATCTATATAGCAGTGATATAGATAGATATATGTATCGTTCCACTACAACCAACTGGTTTTTTAGCGTCATTGGTAGATCGCCGTGCCTAGCCAAATACGAGGTTGCCGGTTCGAGTCCGGCCAAGAGCGCATTGGTTTTTTATCAACCTCGCTGGCCATTTCCAGGGAACGATTAATAAACATTCATTACACAATTTTTTTTAAAAAGTAATTATTGTACTATATTTAATGCAATTTGTAGCATGTGGATACAGTAACCACTGGGTAGCGACGGTTGTTTCACTTTACTGCGCTTTCTAAAAATCCGCTGGGACTCTGTAATGCCGTTCTATACATTCTGTGGACCTGATCCTATAGGTTGCGCATGCGTGGCTGTTTTATAGGGACTGGACTGTACTCAAGGTTAGTTAATCAAGGTTGAGAACTAAGTGGTTGGAATTTCCAATCATAGACGCTTCGTAATAATGTAGTACAACACCGTTATGAATGCCTTTCCGCTGGAAAGTGGTGAATATCTTTCGACCTAAATGCAATAGATTCAGCCTTTTGCTCTTCTACCACGACTCTTGCTGGCTTGTTAGCCCTCAATATAGTTAGATCGCCGTTTATTAATGTAATGCAGGATTCCACTGCTAGACTGGTCCGTGCAATTGAAAGTTGTATTTGATGTGTGAATTCTCCGAAATGCATCTATTTCATTAAAAGTGTCATTCCTAAAGAGTTTCGGGTTTGGATAGCAATTTTCACAGGAAAAAATGTGTGTACTCATTTCTTACCTTATATTCGGTGGTTTTAGATTTGTGATTGATTAAAGTTGTCCGGACTTTCTTTTTTGGGCGGTGGTTGATTAACATTTAACCCAATTTATTATTGGCAGAATGTCCACCTGGGAGATATGCGCTAACTGTGATAAAACCTGCCACTGCTCCAGTCTCCCAGTTGCAATCGTGCCAATTGGGATGCACACGAAACCATGCCAATGATGATAATGATGGTCCCTCATGCCAAGGTTAGGTATACTTCTGTGGTGTCATTACCATTACAACTATCATCGCATCGTTATCGGCGCTTCATTGTCATTATCATCATTGTCCATCGTCCATCATCATCATCATCATCATATCATCATCATCATCGACATCATCGACATCATCGACATCATCAGCAATACATCATCATCATCGACACATCATCATCATCGACGTCCCGACAATACATCATACGACATCAATCACATCAATCATCGACATCATCATCATCAATCATCAATCATCGACATCATCATCATCATCATCGACATCATCATCATCAGCATCATCGTCATGTAATAAAACAACTTTGGAATCCCTTACTATTGTAAACCTAATTCCAAGATCTTATGGTTTGACCCAAAACAAATTGTCAAAAAGAATCAATTTTGGTGTTAAATATTGGTGAAATTGTCCAAAAATATAATATATATCTATATATATATTATATATATATATATAATATGTATATATATATATATTAAATATCAAAAGTTAGCACAAACAACTTATGAACAGGTAGAAATAAGGGCATCGTTTGTACGGGGGGGTGGGAATTAGTATCATTTTAAAAAAGATATACCATTATTGCGCTAAACCTAAGATTTAAAAATGTATAGTTTGCCATATGACTTTCTATAGTTTTAGTACAATAGGTACATAACAGTTCAGGTCATCCTGGGTAAACATTTATCACAATGGCCCGATTTTTGTTTGACATGGTTGTAAATTGTTCCTTTGGTCCACATAGATGACTATGGATGTAGTTCTTTGTTCGACCGTTTTTAAAGACCCCCCAAAAGTACCGAGGTATGTCTAAAAATACCGCCATAAGTTACAAGCCATGGGTCTTTGCAGAAACATAAATTATACCAATAGCCAGTTTTTTTCCGTAAATTTTGATACCCTTCTTGCCCCATTGCTATTAATATTGGCCACCACAATCCCATTTAAGAAAATCTCTCCCTTTTAAAAGTTGCAATAAAAGTAATAAGCCATATTGATTGAAAGACCGCATTCTTCCGTGAAGTGTGTGTCACTTAATGCATGGTTGTGTATTGTAACCTTGTAAAATGTCTTCAGATGCACTTTGAAAATGGACACATTTTCTCGTAAATGGACATTGTGTTGGTGATATTAATCAAATTGAGCAAGGACAAGGTCAAAATTGCAGAAAAAAAACAACATTAATATTATTTATGTTTTCGTGCATAGCCCAATTGTTGTACCTATGTGGGATTTAGACATGGCTGCGTTACTTTTTGGGGTCTTTATATAAGAATACAGACTGACCATCCCCTAGACACTGTAACACCCGTCAACCATGTTGATTCAAATTATTCGAACGACTCCTCATAAATGGTGCAACACGTAATTTTACACCATTTTTATTACTAACGATCTGAAATTTACTCCATTGTGATCTTAACCTATTTAAAACTCATAACTACTGAACTACAAACTGCAGATAGGCAAAACTTACATTTTTAATCCTTGAAATGTGACGAACATGTTCTTAAAGGTTTCTCAAACAATTCTGATAAAATATTTCCTTTTTGCATGAGTTTCGGGTTAAGACAAATCATTTGTTTTAACTTTGACTGACCTATAATGGATCTTGACAGAGTTAATCGTTCAGGCAAAGTATTTTCCCTTTTTGTTGGGGTTTCATTTTAAGTTTCAGAGAGTGCCCGATCGGGTACTTTGGTGAACAGTGTGAATCCGATGTCATTGCTATGAGGTGTCATCCTGCAACAACAAAGACAATGGAGTGTGCAGCAATAGACCAGGCGCCCTAAGATGGGCCGATCGGAGTGTCACAAGGTACATTATGTTTTCACAGCTTTTGGGTATACCCTTAAGGGTATGGCCCAAGTTAAAGAGACATGAGGAGATTTCGCACGAAAGAAGCGCCCCCACAATTTTTCTCGAACCTTTTTTTTTTTTACATATTTGGAATGCTTACCATGTATTAATCACACCTTGAAGTTAATAAGCCGAATCGCCGTCTTTATGTAATAGTTGTGATTATTAGTTTCTGTCGTTGCACGACAGAAAGTCAAAGCATTGTTTTCTATGGGACGATTACGATAGCAGGCAAGTCAAAACGTTTGCGGTTTTCTTTTGCACTGTTGTAAATAAACCTCCAAACGTTCTCGGTAGGAGGTGGTCTACAACCGATCCAAGAATTTAAGAGAAATTCATATTCAAGAATCTCCTCCTGTCACTTAGTCTATAAGTTTTTTGATCTTGATAGAATCGCCTTCACCCCAAAACTCATCTGTAAGTGCGCGCCGATATTTCAACCGTTTTTGAATGTGAGAGCTAAAACGGACTTTCCAATCTTTGCAATCCCCATAGAGTACTGGTTTTAACATTAATATTGTCGACCAATAAGGGGTAACATTTTCGCTCATAACACCAAATAAACATCCTTAAACCATCAGATTTCACAGGGTAATGAGAAAATAGAACTTTTTTTGACCAATTTTTTGACCACTTCCGGTAAAATCTGGGTCCCTATGGACGATGCTTTAATCGATCGGACCATGGACCTTTAAACGAATGAAGAAATATGGGTGGATACAGTCTCAGGGCGAAAATATGTTCGAGATCGTCCAAACTAAATAATTGTATGTATTTTCCCAGCGAGGATACTTATGCTACCCATTGATGAACTACAATTCTATTCCATTACTTAAAATGCTTTGCGACAGTTAATTTGCCGAATAATGTGTAGGCTTCCAAAATTGTTTTGAATGGTTTATAAAAATATAGACATGTTGATGGCTTTTCCAATATTTGGTCAAATTGATTTACATGTTATTTGCTGCCACTATTAGTCTTCTTCATGTATGTGGCGCAAAATGATCTGTCAGTTTTATCGGTTTACGACTCACAAAAAGTCATTCAAACTGTTGTTAAAATTGTCGGTTGTATTCCCACCTAGCTGAGGGTCCCATTTTGAATTGAATTGAACCAGGGGTCAAGTGGCAAATTGATGATATGGTTGCAAAAACACTCACCAACTATGACCAAGCTTTTGTCCCTTTTGTTCATCGGATTCAGAAAAGGGAAAAAGTTTGCCTATTGGATTGATCGTTGGGAGTTATTAGGACAAAGAGGTCAAAGGTCAATATTTTAATCTACAGGGTCAAAAATGCCAAAAAAAAATGCACGCATTTGGATGCAAAGAGTCCCAAATTGACATTTTGCCAATCCAAATCATATTAAGAATAGTTTGCCCTATCTCGACTCGTGGTAGCATGGTAAACACTCGAATGTAAATCCGTGTCCTATTGAACTCTATTGAGTCAGCCAAAATAGGGCGTTAACGGTGACAAATTTGCTAATTAAAAAAAAAAAAAAATCATTTTGCTCACATTCATGGGATTTAGTAGCAATAAAACAGCGACAACCACCCCCAACCTATATGGGTCATCACAAGAAGCGTTTTTTTTATAGGCGGTGCCCGGATAAGTGCTCAAAACCTATCAATTTAACACGTTAGAGGGATTGGGATATCCCTGACGGCTCCCCGTTTTTACATCTGGGTAGAGAGAGTGTGAAGCAATTAAAGGGCTTTGCCCAAGTGTTACACGTTCGCTACAGCAGAACTCGAACCCAAAACGTCAAATCCCGATTTTGTTTATTCAGTGGCCCACAATTCCTTTACACGTAACGGTAAATAAGGTGTAAGTATGATTTCAATTGGGAAGGATGACGGACGGAAAGGCAAATATTTTTCAGGTATACGCAAACATCTGCTTCATAATGAATTCCATTAGCGGAATCAAATTAAAGGGCATTAATGGAATTAACTCCAATGCATTGTTAGTGTTAATATAATGTTCTACGTACTGAACGCTCCTTTTATTTACATGTACGAAGCAATAACTTACTTAACTGTTATTCCTGGATCACAAATACATTCAGTGAGCACGAACTAGGGAAATGACCACACGATCGACGGGGTGGCTTGCGAATACTTACTGTACTAACATTACAACATTTTGTTTGCATGTTGTTCCTCCAGGTAGAAAAGGATGAATATTTACTAACCTTTCCCTGGAGGTGGCAGCGCACTTACTCCAGGGAAAGCGAGTGGACACCTTTCGCTAGTTCCACCAGGAAGCGATGGACACCTTTCAGACCCTAAACATCTATATAGCAGTGATATTAGCAGAGGAAAGTATCGTTCCACTCCAACCATGGTTTGTTAGCTCAATTGGTAGATCGCGTGTGCTAGGCAAATACAGAGGTTGCCGGTTCGAGTACGGCCAAGAGCGCATTGTTTTTTATCAACACTCGCTGTGGCCCTTTCCAGGGAAACGATTAATAAACATTCATTTACCACAATTTGTTTAAAATGTAATTAATTGTTAAATATATTTAAATTCAATTTGTAGCATGTGGAAGACAGTAACCACTGTGGGAGAGACCGTGTTAACTTTTACTGCTCTCTAAAAATCGTGGCTGGGATGCCGTTCATACTATTATGTGGACATGATCCTATAGGTTGCCGCCAATGGTGCTGGTTTTATGGGCTGGGACTGTAGCAAGGTTAGTTATAAGTGGAGAACTAAAGTGGTTGGATTACAAATCATTATACGCCTTGTTATAATGTAAGTACCACCGTATATGATGCTCGCTGTGAATGGGAAAGGGGTGAATATTTGGACCTATGCCAATAGATTCAGCCTTTTGCTTCTTTCGACCACAGGACGCTGGCTGTTTAGCTCAATATAAGGTAAGCGCCCGTGTTATTAATGTAATGCAGGATGTTCCACTGCCTAGACTGGTCCGTGCAATTGAAAGTTGTATTTGATGTGTGATATTCTAGAATGCATCTATTTTCATTAAAAAGTGTATTCCTTAAAGAGTTTCGGGTTTTTTTGGATAGCAATTTTCACAGGAAAAAAATGTGTGTACTCATTTTCTTACCTGAGTATTCGGTCGGTGGTTTTTTTTAGATTTGGGATTGATCAAAGTTGTCCGGACTGTATTTTTTGGGCGGTGGTATAGTTATACATGTTTTATCCCAATTTTATTAATTGCAGAATTGTCCACCTGGAGATATGGCGCTAAATTGATAAACCTGCCACTGCTCCGTCTCCCAGTGCAATCGTGCAATTGGATGCACAACGACACCATGAATGATGATTATGATGGTCCCTCATGCCAAGGTTAGGTATACTTCTGTGGGGTAATTACCCATTAAATATCATCGTCATCGTTATCGTCGGATGTCATTGATCATATCACATTGTCATCGTCATTCATCAATCATCATCATCATCATCATCATCTCATCGACATCATCGACATCATCGACATCATCATCACCATCATAATCATCGACACATCATATCATCGACGTCCTCGACATATCATCATCGAACTCTCCATCATCATCGAAACAGCATCCTTCATAATCATCATCGACATCATCATCATCATAATCGACATCATCATCATTCATCATCATCGTCATGGTAATAAAAAAAACTTTGAATCCCTTATGATGTTGTAAACCTAATAGTCCAGATATGTATGGTTTTTGACCCAAAACAAATTGCCAAAAAGAATCATTTTGGTGTTAAAATATTTGAAATTGTCCAAAAAACTAAGATATATATATATCATATATATAGAGTATATATATATATATCTTATATATATAATATGAGATATATATCAAAAGTTAGACAAAACAACTTAGTGGAACAGGGAGAAAGAAATAAGGCACATCGTTTGACGGGGGGGGGGGGGGAATTAGTATCCAATTTTAAAAGATTTATACCAATTTATTGCGCTACCTAAGATTTAAAAATGTTTGGATTGCAATATGTACGGTCTATAGTTTTAGTTACAATAGGACATAACAAGTCAAGGTCATTCCTGGGTAAACATTACAAAATGGCCCATTTTGTTTGACATGGTTGTAAATTGTTCATTTGGTCACAATAGATGGAATAATTGTATGTAGATTCTTTGTTCGGACAGTTCTTAAAGACCACCCAAAAAGTACAAGCAGATGTTAAATCCCCAAAGTTAAAGCCATGGGCTTTGCACGAAAACATTCAAAACTTTATACCAATAGTCCGTTTTCTTCCGTAAATTTGATACCCTTCTTGCCCCATTGCTATCAAATATTGGCCAACACAATACCCATTATAAGAAAATCTCTCCCTTTTAAAAAGTTGCCATTTAAAGGTAAGCCATATTGATTGTGAAAGACCGCTTCTTCCGTGAAGGGTGTGCACTTAATGCATGGTTGTGTGTATTGTAAAACCGTGGAAATAATGTCTTCAATGCGCAACTTTGATGAAAAGTGACACATTTTCGTAAATGGGACATGTGTTGGGTGATTTAATCCAATATGGAAGCAAAGAAATGGTCAAAATTTGCAGAGAAAAAAACCGACTATTAATATTATTTATGTTTTCGTGCATAGCCCAATGGTTTGTAACACTATGATGTGATTTAGACATGCTGCGGTACTTTTTTGGGGGTCTTTATATAAGAATACCGACTCTGCCTCCATTAGACCCTTGTAACACCCAGTCACTTTTGCATTCAAATTTCAACGACTTCATAAATGGTGCAACAAGTAATTTTACACCATTTTTATGACGAACCAGATCTGCAATTTTACCTCCAGTGTGATCGTGTGAAACCTATTTTAATCATAAATACTGAACTACAACCTGCCGATAGGCAAAAAAACTATACAATTTTTAATCCTTGAAATGTGACGAACATGTTCTTAAAGGTTTCTCAATAAAAATTCTGGATTTAAATATTTCTTTTGCAATGAGTTCGGGGGGTTAGGACCTCTTTTGTAATTTGACTGACCTATAATGGATCTTGACAGAGTTATCGTTCAGCAAAGATTGCCCTTTTTGTTTGTTTCATAAGTTTCAAGAGAAGTGCCCGATCGGGTACTTTGGTGAACAGTGTGAATACCGATTGGCATTGGCTATGAAGGTGTCAGCTGCAACAAAGACAATGGAGTGTGCAGCAATAGACAATGCGCCCTAGGATGGGCCGGATCGGATTGTCAACAAGGTACATATCTGTCACCAATCTTTTGGTTACACTTATAGGGTATGGCCCAATTTAAAGCGACATGAGGAGATTTCAAGAAAGAAGCGCCCACAGTTTTTCGAACCTCATTTTTTTTGACATATTTGGAAGCTTACAATGTATTAAATCCACCTGAAGTGGGAAAATAAGCGATACGCGTCTTTATGTAATAAGATTGGTGATTAGTAGTTTAGGTCGTGCACGGACAGAAAGTCAAAGCATGGTTTCTATGGGGAACGGATTACGATAGCAGGAAAGTTCAAAACAACGTTTGGGTTTTTTTCTTTTGCACCTGTTTGTCAAATAAAACCTTCCAAACCGTTCTCGGTGGGCGGTTACATCGATCCAGAGAATTTAGAGAAAGTCATATTCTAAAGAAATATCCGCCTGTCACTTTTTAAGTTCGATAGTTTGTGATCTTGATCTAGAATCGCCTTCACACCAAAACTCCATCGGTTAAAGTTTCGCGCCGATATTGCAACCCGTTGATGTGAGAGCTTAAAAACGTGATTTGCAATCCCCATGAGTACTGTGTAACATTAATAGTGGTCGACCAATATGGGGTTACATTTCGCTCATAACATCCAAACTTAACATCCTCTTAACATAAGATTTTCACAGGGTAAATGAGAACATAGAACTTTTTCTGAAACCCAAAATTTTTGACCACTCCGCGTAAAATCTGGGTCCCTATGACGAGGCTATTAGCGATCGGACCAGGCTTTAAACGAATGAAGGAATTTTAGAAGAAAAATAATGGGTGATACAGTATCAGGGCGAATAATATGTTCGAGGATCGCCAAAATAAATTAATTTTATTGTTTTTCCCAGCGAGGATGGTACATTATGAGCCCATTGATGATACTACAATTTCTTTCCATTACTTAAAATGCATTTGCGACCAGTTATTGCCGACCGATAATGGGTCAGAATGATGATTTTCAAAATGGGTTAGTAAGGTAATCGGAAAATCCATTATAAATCAGAATATCTGTAAATCTCTATTATTTTCGTTTGTATGTAATCCTAGCTTTACCATCATGTATCGCGAATCCATTAGTGCAAGAGTCCACGGTTGTAGTGCTCGTCATTGGCGGCTTGATTGAGTCACAGACATGATTATGGGATTGGCCCGATAGAAAAAATACGATGTATTATGGCGTAAAAGGAGAGGATCTCGCCAATTTTGTAGATACGGAAGGACTTCGTTATAAGCACATAGCAACTCTTCCGGAGACTGAATATGATTTTGCTGTTGCGGTTTTGAAAGTTATCGACGGATCATCAATTGTGGGAAAATGGGACACCCAGTGACTGATACAACCGGGCTGAATTAGTAAGTATAAGCAACATCACTGATATAAAGTCTTTAATCATGTTCACCTTTCATAAACTATTGAGGGATTTCTAAACTAGCCGTCCTGATTGGAAGATATATTTTAACTAGACTCCAATCGAACAAAGACAAAACTTAAATTAAAATCATAAAATTTGCTTAGATATCTTATTCATAGCGCGTTCCATGCTATATGTGGAAGTTGGGAGAAACTAAACGTCTAACGCAAAAACGCCTATCTTAATAATAATAATAATAATAATAACCAGTTTTAATATAGCGCTTATCCCCGTAAACAGCTCAAAGCGCGGTTGACAAGTGTGTATTACGAGACTTCAAGAAAGAAAATCGTCACAAATCTTGCTCATTTAGGGGCTGCTCAAAGACATTGCCTTACAAGCGCACACGCCTTATCAAGCAGTTAGATTGTAATATTCCCGTAGAGCTCCTAGATTTCGCTAGGGTGGACGAGGCAATTGAAATTAAGTATCTTACACAGGGACACAAACGTTGACCATTGTGGGGCTCGAATCGAAGTCATGATTTTCACGGTCTAATGATCACGAGTCCTGCCACTTTTCCACTAGACCACACATGCTTACGCCCTCTATTGAAAACTTGACACAGGGAGAGTTATGGTTTTTCGAACTTACTTGTTAGAACAACATTCAAGTGCACACTTATCGAACACCCGCAACATTAGGTACTAGTCTGCAGTCAATAATGTGTTGCCAATGCGTTGCCAATCAGTAATCTCGAGTTCAAATAAACGACATATTGGCCTGGACGGGGAGTATGGATAATCACTCACAGGCAGTAGGGAAACATACTGGCGTGGAACTGTATTGTATAGTGTTGTTATGACTTTTGTTTCCTTTCGTCTTCAGAGCCGGAGAGTGCGCAATCTCAAAGTAACTCTTACCTCTTCTTCCATCAGAGTCATGTGGCAAGATTCTCGCTGTATTATTTCAAATTAATATTAATACAAGCTCATGAAACTAGATCAATGTCAATCAAGCAACGGGTTAATCACACAATCACACAAGATGTCTACAGAAAAAAATTTGAAATATCTGGTTTTGTTGATTGAGTATCCACATACATAGTATCGGTACAGGAGAGAAATCTGACGACACAATTGGAGAAAGGGTGAAGTGTGAAGTTACAACTCTGATTAACAGGTAATTGAAGAGTAAGAAATGTTTCCATCAGGAACAAGAAAATTTATTTGCACTATCGCATTTAAAACTTCAATTATGCCTAGAGTGCCAACATTGCTTTTGCCAGGAGTCAAATAGTAACAATTTAATTATTGGGCACCAGTTCACCAAATTCCCTTACAAAGTCCAACTCACACTATGAACGTTTTTAATGAATGAATAAATTATAACCATTGCTTTTTGATTCGCAATGTCACCAAAATTGAAAATGATTATGAAAAATGTGACCACTAATAGTCGGATAGAAAGTTGAAGAGGGAGTATTTCATTTTTATTAGTACCATCCAGGAGCTCCATCATCATTAGTAACACAACACACATGGCACTCTGGCAAATTTCTTACCAATGGGAATAGGACCTCTTGTGGTAAACGTCACGGGTTGATCACACTCTATGAATTGAATTCAAAGAATATCTAATCAACGATACCATTATTACCACCTGGTTTTACTACGTCCCTATCTGCTTCATTTGACGATATCCCTCCTAATACCGTGTGTGATTTAGAGTTCGGGCGAGAAGTCGGATAGGAGCAGGACCATTTACAAACGGGGACAGAGTGTTAGCGTGGAAGCCAATTCACGTGAGTGGAGATTAAAAAAAATAACCAATTTCATTTAGGTTGATTTTCACATACTAGCGAACAGTTTAGATGGAAATACTTGGTGCGTGTAATTATACGCGTACCGCGCACATATGGGAGTTCCATAATCTGACTATCTGACACATGTTTTCTGACACATTATGAAGTAGGAAACATCAACGGAATTAAACATGTCCTCTATCCGTGAAGTGTTTTCGAATTCATAAGGGTGTTAGAAAAAAAAGTGTATCAGGTGCCAGATTCTTTTGTTCGACCAACCCATGAACAAAAGAATACCAATTTCAAGTAGAAGCACCCACCTCGTGTATGATATCTAAAACCTGCAATACTATACTGCCTACTAAACGAAGCCGAATATAACATATTTCTGATTAGAATTAATCTCAAGAGTTGCATTGGTTAGAGGCTAATAGCATCTTTCACATTTATTTATTATAATTTATATGGTTTACAATACCTAAACTTTTAAGTTTTGTTGTCACCCCAGGTCATGTCCTTCGAGATGGTTACATGACCATTATCGCCTGACTGACCATATGTGCCATTTGTGTAGCGGAGAGTATCTTGTTGACTTTACCAAAAAAACGCCATTCACCGGGGTGTTTGTAAGTACTTTTACAGAATACAAAAATAGCTAATGTGATTTTTAGAAAACGGCACTGTGATTGTATGGCAAGATATGATCGTTCCAATCTGGTTGTTTTCAGGTGTTAAGAAGATAAGGTAGGTTGTTATACATGATACATATCATATAAAGGGACATTTCCTTGTCCACAGCTTCGTTCCCCGATTACGTATAAAAGTTGAGATTTTAATCAATCTCAACCGCTAGCCTTAGTAATCCATGGCTAACAAAATCTTACGTGCACATTCGGCCGTTATCTGTAAGAAAATTCGCAAATTGTATTCTCTCTGCGTAAACGGACCCATAAATACAGCACGGTGGCCTATTGGACCGTGTGAAACAAGCTATTGTTCATAAAAACAAACCGCAAGATCGGATTCAACCAAAATTGCGGTATGCTTCTCTAAAAAGATATAGAAAGAAACAATGAAATAAAACAGAGGTGTGGAATCCACGACTTCACATTTAAACATAATGAAAACAAAAAATAATTTCTTGCGCGTAGTCTCCTATATTTAAACACATTAAAGTTAAATTGTCAAACCCCTTCGTTTATATGTGTTTGACCGTAAGTTAATCTTTATTGTACAACTTAAGTTATAAACAACTAACTTAACTTAAAGTTACACAAGTGTTGTTCACATATTTTAACAAAATAGTGCCTTCAGTGCTGCCAGATGCTAGGTAGAGGACATTGACAAATCAACCACGGGAAGGCGGAATTTATACCAGGAACTGGAAATGATTATCTTCACCATCGACACAGGCCACGCTGGTCTGGACCAAGCCAGAATACCGAGGGCCATATAGATGTGCTGATAATAATCGCGATCCGGAACATACGCGACATAAGAATTGAAATTAGATCTGAAGGTGACCTAGCTCAAAAGAGTGATACAAATAGGGATACAAATAATATCAAGAAGAGAGCAACAAATCTGTTAATGTTTTCCACGGAAAGCCAAAGGAAACAGACGAAAATGAGTTAACTTCGGTATTTAATGGTCTGAGATGCATAAATGAAGAATGTATTACAGGTCAAAATTAAATAAGTCCCTCCTGACAAAGTTTCTGAAAAACGTTAGGCCTTTTTAACCTGTAACAAAATGTAAAATGGACACTGCACTTTAAACATTTATTGTGCAAAAAACCCATCACACAAAAAGTTGACTTCTCCCTGAATGACGTCACTTTATAAATTTGATGACGAAAAACATGACATTTCGTGTATTGGATTTTACAATAGAGAAAAAGCCCGGAGAGAAGTAGCGACATTTTTCATCGATACACAGTGTAGAATGTTCCCCTATTCTACACTGTGTAGAATGTTTAACCTATTTATACTGTGTTTATGGAAATTGACAGTTTTGCTGATAGCAAACTTGATAACGTCATTCGGTCGTAAATTATAGGCCATTTTGGTACTCATTTTGGTAGCAATGTAAAGCCAGATAAACAATAGCTATCCATTGGCACCAAAATCAAGTGTCTGTGTTATTCCTGTGTTGTACTAGCATGTTGGAACTCATGGTGGTAAAATGTTACGTCCTCATCACTCGTAACAATCATTTGAAAATAAAGTAACTTGATACATGTATGAATTTCTGGGGAATTGAATGAATCATACATGTTAAGGAACAGACATCGATGACAACCTTTTGAGGATTAAAGTATTTTCTATTTGTAGACTAAAATATGCCACATCTTGAAAAATGTGTTACAATAAAACTTACCATTACGCTGCTTTAATTTGACATAACATAGACATACCTTATCATCTTTTTTGGGGATTATTGGCTTAGTTGGCCGCCGTACATTCAAATGGGAATCAGTGGAGAGGGGTAAAACTGACTACTTGATTTAAAAGACTGTAGCTCGCCTATACTTCAGCGATTGGAATTATCTTTGCAGCAAATTAAAATACGAAATAATGTTCAGATGATACCACACTTGTTAGGTATATTTAGTAGAAATTCAAAATGGCGGACAAAATCTGGTCAAGTTTTTTTTACTCACCCTGTATATAAGAATACTACAGTAGTTTGAGGGTCAGTTATATGTACGAGAACACACCCACACACCACACACACAATGGGGCTAAAAATGCATGATACATGAAATTGAAATAGTTACGCCGAGTATGAGACGGATTAACATCCCCCCCCCCCCCCATGACAAATCTCTATTTTATACAACAAAATAGTGTATTGTCACCCATCGGGTGGATAAAAGCTGTTAATTCCTTCATCTGGCATAGCCATGGTATAGCTTCCTCTATGTCACAGTACTCCATAGCCGTAATGCATTTTCCCGGGCATTTTGCTCAGTGATGTGTTCTTGAAGCACCGCTTCCCAATTTGATCAATTTTATTGTTTTAATAATAGTTAATTGTGTGTATGATTATATATTATTTAAATGTACTTTTTTAATGTAAATCATTCGTATTCAGTCATGATATCACCCGAAAACATAACATCTTTTAAAAAATACAAATTAAATAAATTTGAAAAAAATAAACTCCTTTTATTTGAACTCTTCCTCACATATGCATTTGCTCGATGCTACTCCATCGGGACGTGATTCAATTATAACTCTGTCCTGTCCTTTCATAGGTAGGTTGATTTTCGGGTTTCTTCTCTACAATCTGAAGAGGTAATGCTGTTTTTGTTGTGTTCCGCATCTATCCTGGATTTCCAGTCATCTGCCTTCTGAAAAAAATGTTTTGTTGCATTCCGCTTGAATAGTTAGGACTGGATTCCAGTTAGGTTATACCGCCTGCAGTGCCAAGTCTATTGTGATGGTGGCGTCCCCCCCCATCTGGCGTGCAGTATTCTCTGCCTGTCTCTTTTGTTGAGCGATCTAACCATTTGCTATACCTTCAAGGTCTGTGTGTCTTGAGAAGTTGTTGCAACCATTGAGGATGTGAACCAGTTGTGCAATAATGCGGATGTCCATACTCGGCAAGATCCCAGGATTTCAGGCCGCATGAGACAGTAATTATTTTGAATGACAGAGCACCCGGGTACACAATCAGTCGCTTTCTTCCATGATGTGTCAACTTGCATGGCGGAGTCCTGTCTGTCTTTGTTTTGGCGCATAGTATACGTATACCAGCATGCCATCCTCACCACAATTCACAAGACTTGTGAGGTATGTCCTGACTGGCTCCACAAACAGTAATTGTATATTGATGAAAGAAGCAACCGGACGGACATCTTGTCTATCGGTTTACAATATCATTCCAGAGGACCATAACAGAAGTTGTATCTTGGGTACTGTTTTGGACATGCATCCCAAAACGTGACACAAATTTAAATGCAGTATTAAGTGCAATGAATGGGCTTGATGTGTTATGTCGCTTATCCACATTCAAATGGAAACATATTTTGTTGTAAATGACTGGCCTTCTTAACCACCTGCTTGGGTCCTTTTGGAGTACCAATATGACCATCAGGGGTTTACAAGTACGACCCCAGGTTTCCTGTTGTTGTTGTTCACTCTCACATGGAGGCTTATTTATCGGTTTCGAGGCCACCGGCCTCCTTACAATGCAATGTTATCATAATATTACAATTCAGTACTAGGAGTCATATGTGAGTTCTTTTTTATAAGCATGCAAGATAAATTTTGGATAAAGGACTTGACGGAGTTGACATCACTTGATTTTAACAAAGATATAAATAATTTAAGTTTGGAACATGTGTGTTCGTGCAAAAAACGAGTACGTTCATTACTATATAGGGTGCAAATCAGTAGGACAAGGGAATACATCTCAATGTCACCAGTGTTAAAGAGTTTACAAATATCAATTTGAATCGGGAATATATAAAACATCCCGCGCTCGTTTTCGAGGGCAATTACCCATTCTTAATTTGAAAAAGATTATTTTGACATCATACAAACTCGTACTCAAAGAAAAAGCTTCTTTGGTACGAGTTGTTATGATATGTCAAAATAATATTCAGCGCGAAGATATCTAGTTAAATTGGCAGTAAGGTTGAGTGAACTATATGTTAGTGACAGATTGTGCCACTGTTGACGATCAAAGTCTCTATACATCGCTGGCCAAAAATCTCAATACCTCCTTTAACGTTATGCACTTTTTGTGATAACCAAATTTCACCTAACCCATAAGAGAAATAATGCATTGACAAGTTGTGACTTTGGAGGCCGATATCGCTTATTTCTAGAGAGATAATATAAAGCCAATATTTAATCAATTACATGATGCCCCTTTGCCTCGTACTGGCGGAATGGGGAAATTTTGGAATTCCAAGTACGTATCGACAAAAAACTTCAAATCACTCCTTCAATTCCACTTTTATAGAGATCAGTGTTGATGATCGGACAATGTAACGTTTTGCAAACGTCATAATTAACGTTAATTAATAATTTACAATAAGCCACTTTGAGGTTTGAATTTGGTGAATTGTGTTGAAGTAGTATAAAAAAAAGTAAACGTATATTGCTAAATGTCTCCAAAAAGTCCAAAATGTGACGCGGCCGACGAAATATTGTGAGCGTGTCAGTGGCCGGATCCGGCTTTGAAAAAAGTCAACATTACAGGGGCTTTGTGAAAGCGAACTTGTCCAAAAAGCTTCCAGGAATGGGCTGATTTTGCAAGATTTTGAGAATTACCGGGAGAGGCGTGCGCCCCCTCCTCTGGATCCGCGCATGGTTTGCTTGGGTTATCTCGGAAACCATATTGTAGGCAAGGTGCAATTAAGAGAATTTAATTGGTTAGATGTTGAACAGCAATTAATTGGAAACATAAATATTACGTGAAAGACTACGTTAGTAATGTTGTTAGGATCCCCTGACGATTTGAAAGTAATCGATTTACGTTTTTCCCTAACACGAAAACCCATCCTTATGCTACAACCTAATTTCATACCAACAATATTACACCTTATACAAAATATAAGTAAAGTGCTGTTCAAATCGGAGGACCAAACATGCCAGAACAGGTCGAGATCAGAGTACACGTGGTCAGCTGGTCTTCAAAAGACCTACCAATTGGTATATAGCGGTCAGCTGATCACGGTCGCATGTACGGTACAATGATAAATGTGACTTAATAATATGTCTAAGTGTAGCAGGTTGTGTTGGGGATTCCGAGAATGATCGGAGATCAGGATTAGGCTAAAAAAAATTACCTTGAGGTCCTCAATCCGAACCGATCCCTGATTGTGGAAATCAGGAAAAAGTGTTTTTTCCTTTTAATGTGCAAAAGAAATGACCGACCCTAATTTTGAAAAATTCCTAAAAAAAAAAAAATTTTGTTTTTTATTTTAACTCTCTGATGAAAATTAGCAAAGTGAGGTTTAAAACAGTTTATATGCATGTTTTAGTTGGGTTTATAATGTACAAAAGATGCATTTTTTGAGTAAGAATCAACTGGATTTTTAGTGTTTGCATTAACTTATTAATACAAACAAACATAAAAAAAATAAAAAAAATAAAAACATTAACATTAAAAAAAAAGGTTTTCCGATACCGACCGACCCAACTCTTAAAAGTCATCTATGGACAATCAAACAAACTTTATTTTTTTTTGGCCTTAGGTGAGTGAATATTTATTTAAAAATCACTTAATTTCGCAATTTTTGTAACAAATCCCGAATAAATAGTAATGTTATAACAAACAATTCATTTTATTGGGTGACTTGTATTTCTAGCATCTTCATTGATTTTGACTTCAAGTTGATAATGAGATTCCTCGACGCTAGATTCCGATCCAGGCTAATGGAATGGCTTAGTCACATGAGTAGTGGCGGGGTCTACGGTTAGAGAGCTTTCCGGTTCAATCTCGTTTAGGCTACTTCCTGGATTTATTCTGGAACTCAATTCTGAATTAATTTGTATAGGTGAATTGCGTAAACTTCAGAATCATCACTCTCTCGTGGTTCATTGATAAAAGGAAATGAACCATGAAAGCTTCCACTTCAATTTGGTGTGTGTGTCTTTGGTCTAGTTTATTTGGAGTTGCAACATGGCGCTGATTAAACTGCTGCCTCAAGTTGACATTGTTCTGTTTGTTGCGTGTGGTCTCTGGCCAATTTGGACCACGGCTACGATACGAGATAAATAAACCAGTTTATTATTATGACTGGAAGTTTGAGTTAGGAACAAAAATATAGGTACTTTGTCTTCCTATTTGCGGGTACATCTCACGTCCATTTCAGTGATCCATTTCTATCAGATTTTTATCATCAATCTTGTAGGTGTTCAAAACCACCTTAGTCTTGCTTGGTCTCACTTTAAAGGCCGACTCAGGATGTATGAGGAGGGCGCTCAATTTCCAAAAATATCGTGTTTTTTGCATGTACATAATGCTATCCATATACTAATCACTGTGTGGAAAATGCTAAGTTAAAATCGAATTCCTTCATATAGAAAATACCAACTTTGGTATAAATTCCGGATTCCGAATTTTTGTTACCCACAGTATCCTATGAGGGCGTAATACTACACATAAATGTTTATGCATCAAAAAAGAAAAAGGATTCAGCTCAAATGTCAGATGTGCATTTAGGTTAAGATCTTAGTTCTAGTTGACTATATTTTTTCATTATTACACAAAAAAAATAATATTTCGCAAATCTCTGGTCAGACTTTAACATTGGATAATCTTGCATCCAAGCTCTTCGTGCCTCTGCTTTCCCTCATTATACTCTCAACGCATTCCCATAATTCTTCGTATAGCCATTTCATTTCAGTTGTTTTCAGGAGTCGCGCCTCTTTTCTCTTCCGCATCACCTTACACTAACACTGGTTCATAATAACACTACAGCCTTGTAATATTTGCCCCTCAGTTCCTGTGTTTATCCGTTGAATTTGATAGTAGCAGTGAAGGTCACCGATTGAGATACAAATTTCACAGCGGATTTTAGAACTGTGTTGTGTATACATACTTTGAAAAAACATGGGGCAAGTGTTCGATGCCTCCCCTGATATGCTTCTTATTGGCCAACCGTCATTAAAAAGGCGACTAAGGGTTACTCAGCATCTGACATTCAACAGTACGGAGCAGAACTTTTATTGTGGGGGGTTATTTGGGTGGGGTGGGGGAAGGCGGGGCCAACAATAAATTTGGAAGCATAACCCTTGCGAAGGCTGAACATCCATGGGATATCACATTGTAGTTCGAATCCCGCTTCAGCCAATAGATTCGTTACTCTCGTTTAGTTTTATATCTCACCTACATACCCACCCACACATATATATATATTATTATATATATATATTTATATAGATTATATATATAGATATATATTACAATATACATACATATATATAAAACACACACATACATGAAGGGGAAGCGCATGAGGTGTTTTGTTTGTTGTGTGTGTGTTGTTGTGTGTGTGATGTAACACACACAACACAAAAAACTTACAATAATGTGCGTTGAACCTCAAAGCAATAATTACATTATGAGCAAAATTATGACTTATATATTATTATACATGAACATCTTTGTTATCAGTTGCCCCTTTGAGAGAAAAAAAACATTTCAGGAAACATGATACTACAATAGGTAGAAGTAATAAAATGTGAAGCATAATGGAATTGTTTTGGAGAATGACCACAAATGAAACAATTTGTCAGCATATTATAGCAAAGTTGGGTTATTCCATAAGAAGAGCCACGCACCCTCTGTGTTATATCACGTGGAGCGTGTCAGCGGGTGGCGCGCTCGGAACTGATGGCTAACGGGCGTGGGTACTACTCGATGGACTAATTTGGGTAGATTGATATAAAGCAAGTTCGTGTGTGTGTGATGTGTGTGTATGTTGTTGTGGTGTGTGTAAGTTGTGTGGGGTGAGTGTAATGTGAC
>JAMKCH010006889.1:0-37434 GCA_023653785.1 Ophioderma brevispina | reverse complement strand
TAAATAACAACCTCAAAGCAGTTTTTATGCAATTGTTAATCTCTAATTATTAAATCTTTGTAATGACAACAGGGGAGGGCGGCCAAGAAATCCCAATTTCAGACGTCGCCATTGGTTTAACACGTAAAAGCGAAATCTTGACGAAAAATTCTGAATTTTTTATATGTTGTCAAGGAATGTTTTCATATTCCAAAGCCGTTGGAGTTGAAGAATCAACTCCACTGAAAGGGTTATTTCTAAATTTTTTTGTATGAATAACGAACGAGGACGAGGTCGTATGTGGGTCATGAGAACACCCATGACCGACCCACATCAAAGCACCCAAATTGGTTTGTGGTTTGCACTCAGTATTGCTGTAATTTCTTTTGACATTTTTGGCGAGTTGCTATAATGAATGAGGCTTGGCCGCCACCGCCTGTAATGACAACTTAAAACAAATGTTTTTTTTAGATTTCAAAAATATTGACAAGTACTGAAACCAGTGAATTTTAAAAGAATAGCTCTCAGTAGTGATCAATATTAATCAATAATAATGAATAAATTAAGTAATTTTGGTAGGAGGCATAGTGTCTATGCAGCAGCAGTTGTTGCCTGAAATTCATTTTAATTATCGCTAAATGTAGAAGTATTGTGTTTTACCAGTTTATTTTTCCAAAAATAGCTATGCCGACAATGATAGAGTTTGACGTATATTGATCCTGCACGTCGTAGGAAAATTTTGTGGTATAAAAAAGCTGCTGTCAACCCTTTTATTTGCTTTAACAAAAGCACTAACCATTGGAATAGAGCCAAATCACTGCATGCATTGTATAATATGATTTGACTTTCCGTCACTCATGTACATGATGTGATTGCTGATACTGGCCATTCTTCGGTCACGTTTGTGACCTAAAACTGGTAATTTTTTTACTTTTCACATTATTAATACCCTTCAGTCGAAACCTAATCAAAAATAATGTTTCCACTTTTGGTAGATTGGTTACTTTGTCATGGGGGGGGGGAAATAAAGTTTGGTCACGTGTGTGACCTTCTGATGGTCACAAACGTGACCGAAGAATGGCCTCTACTAAGAACATTTGCCAAGCAGATGAGTACTTCTTTGAACAAGGTCAGTGTTCCCGTAAAAATACATGTACAATGTAACTAGATTTGGTTAATTTGTCATGGGGGGAAAATAAAGGTGGTAGTTCGTGTGACCGTCTGATGGTCACAAACGCGACCGAAGAATGCCTACTAAGAAAATGCAAGAGATGAATACCTTTGGGTGAATTACAATTGATAATCATATCAAAAAAAAAAAAATTTGTTTAGAACCAGGTCAGTGTTCAGTTGACTTATGAGTGCCCAGGAGACCTTTTCAAATGAAAATAGGAATCATACGGAGCAAATACGTGTCGCGCGGGGCCTTATACGCTCACGTACATTCACAAGTGCCTGTCAGTGTAAGCGCAATTACGCAAAGATATGAAATATGCGTAAATGCTGCACCCAACAGTTTTGTGTGATGCCCCATCAGGACGCCTATCAAGGTCAACATGTTTAGTAAACTATGTTTTGAAAAGGTCTATTGTGTTCAACAAGGGTCAAAATACTTTTTTCTCATGGGGCCCCTGTGATTTAACTCACCGTGGGGGGGGGGGCTATTTCGAGGTTGATGGGACTCTTTATGTTTGTCAAGAATTGTCTCAAAGTTTAAGCACCAGTAATTTTTAGATTGTAAGATGCAACTGTACTATAAAAATACATTCTTTTTATTATTCGTATTACTTGGAGTGTGCATTTCATTTGATTGTGGTTTATATTGATGTTTTTTATTTATGTTTTATTCATTTATTTCTCCAATAATTTGATTGATATAAATGAAGCGGAATACTGGCAATGAAATCATTTACACCATCGTCCATATATAAATTACTGATTAGCCAATGAGTGGCAATGAAATTGCAAAGGCCCGCCCACTTTTTCGTCCCACTCCCTGACAGACACAGGGGGAGCACCCCCGGGACAATGGCTGCTGGTGGGTCTAACGCTTTTTGCAATCCAAAGTATACAACTACCCAGATACCATTTTATATGGCAAAAATAATACAATTTTTGTTATACGCAGTATCCTACTTGTATGACACTGTTATATACTCTACAAATGTTTACTGCATCAAAACGAAAAATCTGATTCATCTCAAACTTTGGAATTGAGCGTTATAGGTGAATATCTTTGGTTTTAGTTGACTATTTCTTTATTAATACACAACAAAAATTATATTTCAAAATCTCTGAGGCAGCCTTTAAGCATAGTGGTATTAAAAGCAAGAATAGCACAATAGTGCCCCCCAATTTCAAAAAAACTTTTAGATATCTTTTGCAAAGTTGGTGGTAATGTCGATACACTATACCTGTGAACGTTGGTAATACTCAAAACTGGTATTTGTCAGTAACAGAAGCAATTTTGGAAATGAATCGAATCTCGGAGTGTAATTTAACGTTGGGGCTGGAAACGCCAAAATTTCTGTCTTCCATTATAAGAATAGTGACACCTCAAGAAAAATAACCTCTAACTGAATTGCCCCTTGAACCAATAAAACAACTAGTGGATGAGCATTGACACGTACCATGGCGTTATTTCCCGCCTATTTCATATTAGAAGGTTGTTTCCAGCAGCCCTTGAATTATTAACCAAAGATCGCCGCTATTACTTATTCTATTACAACTTCCTCGTTGCAACACATAGATATTTTCGAGCGTAAACCATTCAGAGGTATAGTTTACTAGCCAGTTAGCAGTGCAAACTGTGCCAAAATCTCAAAAATTGTTTTTGAAATGGAAAATTGGGGGCGCTCTTACAAATAATGGGCTATTATTGCTTTTAACAGGACCCGTAGGAAGATAGATAGAATATGAATGGAGTCATTGTAAGTAGTATGATGCTTATTTGTACCCATAGAATATGCATGGCTGTCATTGTAAGTTAAAAACAAAAAATATACTTAAAATATGAATTTGCTGCTGAAGTGATAGGACTCGCGCGATTATACATCGATTAAGTAACAATTTGCGAGAGGACCGTCAATATGCCTGCACAATGAATAAAAAAGTTTGGGCCCAGGTCAGAGTTGGCTTACGAAGTATCAGTCAATGCCAATGATGAAAGAAATCGTTCATGTAGTCCAAGAAGGTTGTAAGTGCAATAGCTGCCCTCTGGAATGCATCTGGGATGCCATGGGTTAGGATGGACTATGAACTGGACTTTCCTTAACGCGGCACTGGGCAAATTTTCACATAAAATATGTAAATTCTGGCAACGTGCTTCAAATATAGTGGTTCTCAATAGGCGGCCCACGGGCCAGATCCGGCCCGCCAAATGATTTTGGACCTGACTTCTATAAAAGATAAAGGGAAAAACATAAGAAATTTTCAGATTCATATGGCCTCAAGTAGGGAACTTTCAACATGTTGGCATTCTCTGGCCTAAAGCTAATATAATTGAGAACCCCTGGTCTAGGCCAGAAAACAGAGGTATATTTTACACATTAAAAATAACATACCCCCCAAAACAAGATAGGGACATTGATATGAGGATAAAGACATCCAGGATAATTTGTAGGCCAACTTTAAGTTCGCAATAACTTTAACAAAAAATGGGGTGTAGTATTACATGATATTTTGACTCGTACTATTTATTTAAAACCCACAAAAGTTTATGACAGGTCAAACAGTGTGCAGATATTTTATTTATTTTTTATTTTAATCTTTCTTAAGGCAGGGTAGCCCCTTCAAATGCTAAAGCAACTGGTTTCCAAGGAGGCCCTGCAGTTACAATATACAGAATAAATAACAACGAAGATGAATGCACATAATATTAACAATGAGAATTAAAATACATAAAAATCGACAGGTTTTGGCAATTTGGAATGGCAAGACTCATGTTGTTAAAATTACATCTATTTAACAGCTGCATAGGCCATTCCAATTTTGGTCGCACGTAAATGGAAAGTCCTTTTCCCCCTGCTGTAATGTTCCAGATTGTGGTTCAGATAGAACAAAGTTTGTTTGACTCCTAGTTACCTTGGGAGTGAATTCAAGCGTGGGAAACATATATACGGCGTGCGTGTTCTTGTTGTTAAACGCCATTTTCGTCGTCTGCTAATTTAACCGTGAACGTTAAATCCAAAATCGTTCTGTTTACCCATAAGGAAGCTGATTTGGTCTTATCATTTCGGGTGAGGGTTTTTGTATATGGCACATTTTACGAGAGAGGGGTCCCAGTAGTTTGGCCTTATGTAGAAACTACTTTTTCAGTATAATTTTTGTTTGGCCACTTTATCAGTTTTTTTTTTTTAACCTATTTAAACTCATTAAATTCACAATAAGCAAAATCTGGTAGAAAATTTAGTTGCCTGCAATAAGTATTTTTCAAGATATAGACTTTTTGAAGGTGAATGTTCACTTTTTGATGGACAACAATTTTCCCATTTTTTGTCCATCAAATGTAACATTCGCCTGAAAAACAGTATTTTGGTTTTGTAAAAAATTTCATCTGAAAACAGGATATTTTGAAAACTGTCTTCAACATATGATCAGTACCTAAAAGACTTTACATATCTATCCCAAAATCAAATCCTCTCACAAAAAGTAGGTAAATCATCATTTTTGTTGCTAATGTTATTTTGATGGACAATATTGTGTCCATCAAAATATGTAACATTTTGCAGTAAGAAAAGGGGGATTTTGAGGTTAAATTACAGTTCTTTGCCCAAATTTACTTTTGGAGTTGCCTTGGCTCAGAACTTTCCATTAAAACTGGTAAAATGCCCCAAAATTCTCTGATACTTGATATTACACATTTTTAATGTAAAATCGGGAAGATTTGGATGGACCCTCTACGTAAACATGCCTTATAAAGCTTTGAGCAACCATGCACAAATATTGATTTTGGCACAATCTTGAGGGCGCACTATTTTTCAAATGTGCCAGTTTCTCTTAAGAGTCAGTGGCCTCTTGATATGGTTTCTTTCAGGTGACTCTGAAGAACCAACTCAAGAGCCACTGTACCAAAGACTTGGCATAATATATGTTTGATGGGACTTCTGACAAATGGCAGCTATTGCACTTAATACCTTCTGGCATTCATATTATGAAATACCTATTACATAGTACACTATGAAATTAAAAGCAAATTATGCAATTTGCTAAATTAATGGATAGTGGATAATAGAAATTGTAGAGAAGGTTAGCACTTAAATTGAATTAGAGCTATAGTACTTTATGCAGGTAGAAGCATTCTGAGTTTAGTTATGAGTGATGGGATAATATGGTATAAGCAATGCACATGGGCATGATTTTTGTTACTTTTTTATTCAAGTTCTAAATGCGACTTTAATAGGGCACTTTTTTCCGAACTAAATCCAAGTATTGGCTGTCCTGTTTTGATGTGTGTAAATGTTTCACACAAGCACTTTTTTGTTTTTATCACCTTTTCGAGAAAAGGCTTCGCCTCGTGAAAATAACAGCCTCAAATAATTCTTGGCCGTGATCTTGGATATTTAAAGCGTGATCAATTTTTGGTTTGATTATTTCAAAGCCTTTTCGCAAAAAAAAATAAAAAAATCTTGCAGTAAAATTGTGTGGTTCATAGGTACAGATTCAAGCTTAAAAATGAATTTACGCGGGGCTATGAAACAAACATGCGCATTGATCGTTACATGCAACACGATGGCGCGCTGTTTGGCGGGGGAAGGCCGGGCGACGTGCTAAAAACTGTAAAGAAATAATGAGCCAGAGTAAGTTATGTTGCACTCGATGATGCCCCCTTATTCCCAACATACTATATTAACAAAAAAACGTAATAATATAAAAATCCTGGTTGCCAAAAGCACCCCAAGTTTGGGTAAAATTGTGGTAGTTTCTGAAGAATAGTGGCAAAAATGAGCCAAATTTGGGTGTTTTTTAATTGGAAATATTATAAATCCCACACCTGCTAGCCCAATTTTGATGTTCTTTGGAAGAGTAGAGGGTGACACAATAATTATAATATTTTTAGCCTAAATCATCAGGTTGGCCAAATTTGACTTAACTCATTGCCACATTCACTTTGCCCTCCTTTTTGTTTTTCCCATTGAAAGACTTAGAATTTGCCGATAGATAGAGAGCTGTGCCATTTTTGAGAGCATTAGATTTTCTCCAAGCTCTTGCTACACACTATAAATGCATTTTGTCTGTGATCAAAAATAAGCGGTGGTCCGCATCTTCAAGCGGGTTGTGGAATGTGATGTTTGACGCATGAAGCCACTGCGTCATTGGTTGCTCTTAGTCTTCTCATTCCACACCTCAAACTAACCCGAGATCAGACAAGCCCATAAACCAAACCAACCTGGAATTAAACCTAGGTATTCCAATATACAGATTATTGCCCGCGCGGGAGGGGGGGAGGCGCGGGGCTTATAGATGTGGAATAACTTGACAGGCATGGAGTTTTAAGGTTTTGCCTGTATTGAGCCTGAAGAGCCTTGGTAATAACATTTTCATGACAATTGAAAATGCTGAACAGTGCTAAAATACGTAATGTGTGATGAACATGGCATAAATATTTATGCAAAACACAAAATAGTTTTTGTTAAGTAAAATGTTGATACAGTGTGAAGATAGATGTATTTTCAGTGTGTTTATACAAATGTTATATGGGATCTGTATACAAGGTCTATTTCACCGTGTTTAAGTGGGGTCATATCAGGCCAGTTGGGCGATACGGCCAGAAGTGCCTGGTTATATCATTTCATATTCAGAAATATGACAAATTCTGACAGCTACAAAACCGTTACGATGGGTCGAGTCGCTATTTAGGTACACATTAAACTTGAACAAGAGTATAGTGAAACTGGCACACTATTATACCATCAGTTTCAATAAAAGTCACATTACACTAGCAGTGTTTGTTTGGAAAAAAGGTTATTTATCTCTCACTTTCTGGCTATTTTTCGGTATGTTTTAAATAATGCTGCCTTGCGCGTGGGGCATACATTGTTCGGTTGTGCCCAGCACCAACATGTTTTGGTTACATTATATTTATCAGACATGAGTCTGTATGGGGGGAACTGTTGGCGCAAGCGTATCTTCCTCGCTTCACAAGAGGTTCTCGGGTTCGATTCACGTTCGATTCCGGCAAGGGGCCTCGTTACGGTTGGGCTTTATGTTGAATTTGGTTTCTGAGATGCACAAACTCGTTCCAGCAGGTTTTCTTAGGTACTCCGGTTTCCTCCTGCTTCTAAATCGAGCTTCTTGGCATAAAGTCTGTTCTGGTAATGGTTTCCTGCATGTGCTGAGAGACCTTCATGGCAGCCGCACAGTGCCATGAGTACGTGACGTGGATATGTCGCGGCGTTAAAAATTACAAATTATTAAAAATACAAATTATTTATTAGATTCATATTTAATTTTAACCACATGTGATTTTGAGGTTATTCCACTCATGTTAATAATAAGAAAAAAAACAAAAAACAGATTAAAATCGCCTCGGATTGGATGAATACAATATGTGTTAGTAATTGTATGCATAAGGGAAGTATTTAAGAGGATTAATCATACATCAGGAAGTTTTTGAAAGTTACTGGATAGTGTAATTCCCAACCCACAGGCCATAGTAATTCTACGATAGTTGGCATCATGGTGATCCTGCAAGTTAAGACCCAGGGCCTGTGAATTAAGTACTTCATAATCTAGTTGAATTATTTTATGATATGTTGGTGCAAGTATAGCTAATACAAGATCTCGCTTTCTTTTTTAGTATTTGTGTCGACTTACATTGGCGGCGAGCCACCACAGGGGGATAGGTGGGTGGCCACAAATTGACCCAATGTTACATCCTCTCATCTCCTATATCTATCATCCCCTCTCCTGTCCTCCACCTCCCCTTAAGTGATCTACCAAATGAGTCAAAATATTTTAAACTTCAGAATAGCTAAAATTGAAGGAATTAAGTCTGTAGAATTTTTGCCCCAACAATAACAAGTTGTATTTTGTGTTTATTACAGTTTACCAGTAAGAGAGAACACATTCAGACATACAGGAGTACTGGAAAAGGTGGTTTTGGTGAAGGTAAGGGTCTTAGACCTATCTGTTTATCATGGTGTCAAGATTATGTGTATTTAAACCAGTGGTGCATCGAATTCTTGGATGCCATTGTTATGAGCACATATTTAGAACTGGTCGTAGTGCTGGACGGTTAAACGTTTACGCACGAAACGGAAGGGTCACCTACACGTTTTTAGAAAATTCATAAACGTTTACCACGTCAGCCAACCCTACTAACTTTTTTAACCCTTGTCTAGCACAGGGTTATAAGCTATGACGCACGCGGAATGTAGTCCCCAATTTTGGTGGTGGTTTGTATATCAGGGGCTACCTGTCTGATCGATGGTGACGAAATTTGGACGTGGGTTAGGGGAGAGACCCGAGTCAGGGACGTATTAGGAGCGATCTCCAAAAAATAGGGTTGTAATTTGTCCTTTGGAGCCGTTTTTTACACTCGAAAGTCCAGATATTTAGCGGAAAGTAATCGGACTTGTGCATTTCTAGGTTGATGGCGAAGGCATATAGTGAGGCCAATGTATTTGACAGTGTGCAACTCTATGCTCAAAGTAAAGTGCCTTCTTGATCATCTGGTATATGTTTTTCAAGTTAACCATTTCACTAATTGCATTGAAGATACTACACGTTTTAGCACTTTAGGCATTTGACCTTATAACAGGTACATGGTCACACTCACTCTACCTCTGGAAGAGGAATATTGAACAAAAACTTTGTTTAAACATATCTATTTTAAAAAATTCAAGTAGGCCTTCTTCTTAAAACATAATGTTAACTTAAAAAATGGTTATAATTAATCATTGTCTCATTATCAGAAACTAATGCTTTAGCCATTACTACAATCAATTTCCCCCACATTCCTATGTTGACAAATTAAAGGAGTGCAAAAATTGTAAATTGGTTTGGAGAGGACATACCAAGGACAAAAATGCATTAGTTATACCATACTCTAATTGTCCCGCGAAACTAATTCGGAACGGGGAATATGAAATGGGCTCCGTCCGTCCGTTTATGTCTGTATGTCCGTTTGTCCGTATGTCCGTATGTCTTGAGAAAAATGTAAACCTGGAAATTCCGTGATAAAAATGTTAAACCTGTATGATGTATCTTGGAAAACGATATATGGGCACAACAGAATTCCTTCGCTTCATGGAAGTTCCTCATGGCATGGTGCATCGTTTTCTGCGATTTGAAAGGGTGTGTATATAGGCGCTTAGGTTGCAAATGAGCTAAGTAAATATGCATAAATTAATGTATCACTGAAACTGTAAATAAGATAGCAAAAAAATTCTTTTGCCATGAAGTATATCTTGGCATGCATGTTTTGCGCGCTTTGAAAAGTACATGATAGTACATGATATAGCGGCTGTTAGTTATGCAATTGAGCTAATTAAATATGCGTAAATCATGTATTGCTGAAACAGTAGCATCAGTATTCAAATTCTTTTGCCATATAATTACCCTTTGGCATGCATTGTTTTCGCCTTTGAAAGTGCTGATGGTATAGGCGGCTTAGGTATGCAAATGAGCGAATTAAATATGCACAATAAATTGTTTCGCTTGAAACAGTACATCGGATGTGCAATTCCTTCACTACATGAAAGGCTTTGCCATACACTTTGTGTTAACTTTTTGCGGTTTATTATGTGGTTTTAGGTTGCAAAAGGGGGGGGGGGGTAGGCCTAATTAAATATGCGGCAATTGATAGTTCACTGAAACGGTACTCAGATGTGGGCAAAATTCCTTCGCTACATGAAAGGCTTATGCCATACATCTTTTGTGTGACATGATCTGTGCGTTTTAGTTATGTCCAATGCAGCTTATTCCTTACCATCAAGCTGTCATTATTAAAGGCGCTAATTCCAATACGTCATTTCTTGTATGCATATAATCCACTCGCACTCATACTTCCTCTGCACTTACTAATCTTCTTCACTCCACCTTCCATTCTGACATGCATGGTTTAAGTGTGGTGGTCAAGTGGTCTCGTTTTCAAGGGAGTGTGGTGTGCAATTCAGTTGTCACTTCCAAATGATCGCGAAATTCGGCGGGGACATAATTTTAATGTCTCGTAATTACAAGTTCGCCTTGTTAAAATTTAAGTTACATTGCTCTTGAGAGAGGCAATATCCAATAGCTGGTAATCACTTAGCAGTAAATTTCATATTTTATCTAGATAATGATCGTTATGTTATAACTTCAATTACCTACTCTCCAATTCACTTAGGGGTTGTCCTTGATATCTGCATCCGCAGAGTAACTTTCAGTGTAGTCACTTGACCCTGGGACTTGACCATACTTGGTTTCACTTTTATACTTTCCAACTACAGTGTTATTTAATATTCAAGTCGTTTTCTATCTTCTTAGGACTCTTTAGTTGATGGGAGTTATTAGCTGAACAATCTTTAGTCAGAAAAGTATGTAGGGCCTACCCTTTCCTCAACAAACATTGTTATACATGTAGAACATAATTGTTTTTAAACTATAAATATCCAAATAGTGAATCTCTTCTATATATATTTTCACAAAAACTATGATCAGGCCTTAGACTATTTAAAGTATGTATCTTATTTTAATGTGGCAATGAAATATTGTAAAATAGACAAGTGACTATATCGCCGTTAATAAGATTAATTGTCTTTTCACACATTTTTATCGCATATCAAATATAAACATATGTCTACTACTTATTCGATTTTTCACTTGGATATTGGAGAATTTGTAATGACACTGTGTGAATGTTTTTTGTACCCACTTTGTATTCCTGCATAAGAGTGAGACCCCGGTGGTGTCACTCTATTGACCATGTGTACGCATGGATCGTTCCTTTTTCGGCGTAAAAAGGGTGTATTTTGAAAGTATGTTCGTGAACATTAATTTTACCGATTTGTAAAAAAAGGGTCCTTTTTTGTCGACGATGAGTCCATTTTTTTGAATAATGGTATATTTTTTTGTGAATACAAAATGTGAATCCTAGAAATCTTACCACTTTCTCGCTTAATTTAATCCCGTATTACATTTTTGTTATTTTTTTGGCCCCCAAATAGTCGACAACTCAGTCCCTGGGATAAGTCCGCTGAAGTTCAAGTCGATCCTCGTGTTTGTTTACTTTATGTCATCCGTGTAGCGGTGCTTCCCAATGTCTTTGTTACTCCAACTCTGTGCCCCAGGTAGAGACCGCTGATTCCATGGGTCTTTATATCAATCGATATCATAATGCAGCCGGTCTTTGGAACATGACAAGCAGGGTACTCTTGAATTCATCATGGGGCTGACCATAAAGTCAATGGCCATGTTTGTCTCAAAATGCCGCGACTGCGATGAACTTGTGCTGAAATCAGGTAATTATTGTGCGTATTGGCGACTGTCCTCCAGGAGTATAAATGTTTATATTGAAAAGGTGCCTTGACTTTTCTTCTGATGTAAATTTTGCTGTATAAGAACTTGCATGATTAAACCGGAGGCTAACTGTTGTAGCTTGTTTGCATGGTTGTGCTCAATGCAAGCAAATTAAAAAACATTTAGTGACATTAACGTCCTGATTGTTTCACACATCTAAAATTTTTTATCGAATTGATTTTTTGAAAAAGGGTATATTTTTTTGTGAATACGAAAATGTGAAATCCTAGAAATTTTACCAATTTCTCGCTTAATTTAATCCAGTATTACATTTTTGTTATGTTTTTGCCCCAAAATATTCGACAACTCAGTCCCTGGGATAAGTCCGCTGAAAGTTCAAGTCGAATCCTTGTTTGTTTACATTTTATGTCATCGTGTAAGCAGGGGCTTCCCAAGGTCATTTGTTACTCCAACTCTGTGCCCCAGGTAGAGGACCGCTGATTCCATGGGTCTTTATATCAAGCGATATCATAATGCAGCCGGTCTGTGGAACCATGACAAGCAGGGTACTCTTGAATTCATCATGAAAAAAAAAAAAAAAAAAAATAAGAAACATAATTTCTACTACCTATTCGATTTTTCACTTGGATCTTGGAGAAGTTGTAATGACACTGTGTGAATGTTTTTTTTGTACCCAACTTTGTATGTCCTGGCATAAGAGTAGAGACCCTGGTGGTGTCACTCATATTGACCATGTGTACGCATGATCGTTCCCTTTTTTTGTCGACGATGTAGTCAATTTTTTTTTGAAAAAGGGTATATTTTTTTGTGAATACGAAAATGTGAAATCCTAGAAATCTTACCAATTTCTCGCTTAATTTAATCCAGTAATATATTTTTGTTATGTTTTTGCCCCAAAATATTCGACAACTCAGTCCCTGGGACAAGTCCGCTGAAAGTTCAAGTCGAATCCTTGTTTGTTTACATTTTATGTCATCGTGTAAGCAGGGGCTTCCCAAGGTCTTTTGTTACTCCAACTCTGTGCCCCAGGTAGAGGACCGCTGATTCCATGGGTCTTTATATCAAGCGATATCATAATACAGCCGGTCTGTGGAACCATGACAAGCAGGGTACTCTTGAATTCATCATGGTGTTGACCATAAAGTCAAGGGCCACGTTTGTCTCGAAATGCCGCGACTGCGATGAATTTGTGCTGGAATCAGGGTAAATTAAGTGTGCGTATTGCGACTGTCCTCCAGGAGTATAAATGTTTTATATTGAAAAGTGCCTTGACTTTTCTTCTGATGTAATTTTGCTGTATAAGAAACGTCATGATAAAAAGGAGCTAACTGTTGTAGCTTGTTGCATGGTTGTGCGCAATGCAAGCAAAGCATTTAGTGACTTAACTCCTGAATTGTTCACACAGGCTATTTTTTATCGAATTGATATTTTGAAATTGGGACAATTCAATGTACTTTTCGGTTATTTGAATTCAGTGTACTTTTCTGTTATTTGTTTTCCTCATATATTAGGCTTAAAGATGGTATTAAAACAGGTAAAAAGGATAACAGAGTTCATCTTTGAAAAGAAAATATGTTTTTGTGTGTGTTCTTGAAATGTCAAAAAAGGGGTGATTTTGTAAAAGTGTACTTGAAATGCAAAAAAAAAGTTGTTTTTAAAGGTTAATTTGTACCCGTTTTCATGTAAAAAAGGGGTCAAAATTGCTGAGAATGTACTTGAAACTACACGAAAAAGGGACCCGTATTTTTTGACTTGGGGAACGATCATGCGTTACGCCTTTGAATAGGAAGTGACACCACCGGGGTAGACACCAATGTTTACCATTTTACAAAAGTCAAATTCTGTTTTGTGTTCCATTTTACAAAAACCAATTTTCACCTGATTTTCTGTTAATATGAAAAATCAATGAAAATGACCATATCACAGTCTAATGTACCTGTGGAGAGATTATCAGTCATTCAGTCATGGAGTGTTCACAAAAGTTGGTCTTCCACGCCTGACTCGTCCGATGTTTACTAAACATCTCGAGATTACAACAGACAATTTGAACAGAACAAACGGCATTTGAAAGCTAATAAGACTGTCCCTTTGAAGGTGATTAAGTATCATGTCACAACTATATTTTGTAATTGCCAAAGAGGGCACTTTTTCACTTATACAAGTTTTTTGAGACAGGCTGTAGATACCTGCTGTATCATAAGCAAGGGTTTACATGCATCGTTGATGCTCTCGTTTCAGTATTATTTTAATTGCTGAAGTCAAATTTTCACCAAAATTACCCGCCGTCAGTGAAAAGTAAAGTTAACAGTTCCAATGCTTCTTCTAGAAATGGTTTCCGACTTTTACGGAAACAGGGAAATCCCCCGTTTACCAAGTTCTTGTACGTGAGTTGAGCGACTTCAGCATATACACCGCATAACACGGCCCCAATTACGCGGTGCTTCCATTACAGAGGGATCTACAAAAAAGGTAAAATGGCAGCGGTAATGGCAGCTCCCACAGTGATTGGTCGTTTGGGATCTTTCGGATATTCAACTGCTTTATTTTGGATTAAAACATAACATAGGTAAGTACAAACACATTTTATGGTTCAAGATGATATTTATGATCGAATGCAAAGCCGGGTAACCCGATTACGAACGATTTACGGTGCAAGAATTGCATTTGCGTGGAAGCGCCAAATTCGGCAGTCGTTAACTTGTTACGATGGGTTAAACGTTTAAACGAACGGAAGTACGGACCGTGTAAACTGTAAGGAAATTAACGGTAACTCCCAGCTCTACTTGTCAGCATCCTCTAGCCCAAATCCAAAACAAAGTTCTGATGACCTAGTTGAATTGGAATTGACCCAGGGTTGATCCCTATCTACCAATATCTTGCTAGGATGAGTAGATGTACAAAAAAAAACCCCAAAATTTTTAGGCCCGGCAAGATTGTCACAAAATGGGTTTTGAACCCTTATATGTGGGATTATACGGTGATAATGAGAGAAGCACTAGAAGGTTTTGAGGGAGGAAATTGAGCTTTGTGGTAATGGAGGACACCAACCTTCAATATGCCTGATGACACTACGCTGGGGGTGGGGGGGGTGCAGCAGGGAGGAACGTATGGATCTACTGCAGCATAATAAAACATGCTATTGAACAACAACACAAAGAACACAAAGAAGACTCAAAATAATGGTTCTTGTATTCATGCACGAACAGGGGGGGGGGGGGGTGGGGGGGTGGGGGGGGGGGGGGGGGGGGGGGGGGGGGTGGGGGGGGGTCCCAATGCCTTTGTCTAATTGTCACTGATTGAATCTGTGCCAGAATTGGAGTACCTTGGTGCGCTCATTAACAAACCGGGCGATAAGTAAAGAAAACATTTACCGGCTGAAATCAAGAGCAGATTATCTATTGCAAGGAACACCACCCAAAACATCTGGTAGAGTAAGGAGTTCACAGAGCTAAAACTGCAGCTGCTAAGTGTTGGCCACCTATGGAAGTAATCTTGGGCCACCTCCACGGGTACTCTGTTCCTCCTATTCCCTCTACTCCTCCGCCTACGCTTCCTCCCTCCTACTCTTCCTCCTCCTACTCCTCCCTCCTCCTCCTACTTTTCCTCCTCCTATACTTACTCACCTCCCTACTCCTCCTCTTCCTACTCTTCCCTCCTACTCCTACGCTCCCCCTACTCCTCCTCCTATTCCTCTTCCTACTCCTCCCCCTACTCCTCCCTCTCCTACTCCTCCGACTCTTCCTCCTCCTATCCTCCTTCCTCCCCTTCCTCCTACTTTAATCGAGATCTGTGACACACTTCTTTGCCAACATTTCGTTATATAATCTCCCATGCTGTTCCCACTTCATTCAAAGGAAAGCTGTGTCTCTACATATCTATCAGGATAGGTCTGTACCTCTACTTGAACATTAATCCCACAGAAGGATGTCTTATATAACCAGGTCCTTTGGTCAAAAGCTGCCCAGCAAATTCTGGCACAGAGGTCATCCCTCTGTTCCACAATCCTGAGAAAAGAGGTTTCACCATATATACTCTTATGTTAATAGGATGATTCTTCCAGTAGATGTTTGGACTCATGAATAGCCTAGTGTAAGTGCCATATAACTGGTCTTGGAGCTCCTCCTTCATAGTCATGTTTCCTGCACCATACAGCAAGATGTTTTCCACACAGGACTTCAAGATGGCAGTCTTAGTTATTTGGTGTCATAGACTTCTGCTATCATGTACAGAGTCCCCAGATATGTAAAGTCTTCTACTATCTTTGAGAGAAGATGCTTTTGTCTTCTTTAAATTTAGGCTTTAGTCCCACTCAAGCATCTGCTCTTCATGCAGCGAGATATCTTGGGCAGATGATATCAGTTCTGCAGTCAATTCAACCCGTCGCTAGTATAGATAAGGTCAGGTGCTTTTGACTTTGACGCCTGGATCTTCTGCCAGTTGCGAGACTCTTCTGTTCATGGGGTCTGCTCACTGTACCCAGAGTAGTTGTTATCATTAGTCTGACATGTTCGTAGATTAAACCCTTGTGTCTCCTAGTAAACTTTCTGAAGGTATGGGGCATTGATGAGGGGCATGTGCTGGTGGAAATAAAATTCATGCTAAATCTACTTAAACATGTATCCGAGTGAGAGAAAAATCAATTTGATGCCTATACACATCTGAGTTTTTTTGTTAATGAAGCCCATTTGATAGGGCGACATCAATTCAAAACATTCTGACTAATCGTATTTTCTTCAGTGGTATTTTGTAACAGGTGAGTTGAATGTTACTGACTTGAGGTGCCCGTGTTTTGGATACAACAGGACCACCGATTGAAAGTCTTTACACTCTCTATGTAAAATGAATGTTAACAGAAAGGCCAGATTAATCTTATCTGTGTCATGAAACCGGTGATCAAGCCACATATTCATTTTCTGCCTCCTCTCCCCACTATCGACGCTGTCCAAAGTTTTCCTCTGGTGACACGATGGGTTGAAGCTACTAAGTTCTCACGCTGCGTTGAGATTGGCCTTTTCCACAGAAGTCGGAGTGCACTTCCATACATGAGCGTGGTGTTTCTACTGCCGTCACGGCAAAACGCGCTTTTTGGCTGACTCTGCTATGGACCTGCTTTTTCCGCTATCTCAGCTGTTTCTATTGAAGGCACATACTGGTATATGGTATGCTCAACTGCACTTACCGCTATCATGCTTTCGACAGACCCGGCCGGGGTCACAATATTTTCCCCTGTTCCATAACTTCCATGCATTTCTTTCTCTTGAGGTGTGTTTTACATGCACGTGTAGGCCTATTCCCTTTGCGTTATTTATCATACAGTATTGAGTTATTTTCATTTTGTATTTATTTTAATGGATGTACCACCAGGTAGGTGTAAAATAAAGTAAAATAATTACTATGTGTTTATCATGAAATATAAATTGATGTTGATTCACTTGTGAAATGACAATAACAGTATTACTGCAGATGATTTGAACGATGCGCGCATTACCAGCGTGGCCTTGGCATCATTTCCTGCCCAAAACGGCAAATGCCGCTATCGGCTGTTTCTACTGGGGAGATAGCGGTATGCATCACGGCAAAAACCTTCTCAGAGTAGGTTTGATTTTGCCGTACCGCGTCGCGTTAAAATAGCGGTTCGGGCTGTTTCTACTGAGCTGGATAACCGACGCGGTAAACGGCCTCAGTAGAAACACGCTCTAAGTTATATGTTCTGCAGCAGTGACAGGTGTCCATGTCCTTGAGCGAGTATGTGCGTTGAGCGTAACCAGTTATGGTTCTCTCGGTCAGACATATTGTAAAATTAATGGTTTTGATCAAGGTAAAATTATAATTAGAGAGTTGCTGTTGTGGGCATCAAGAGAAGTTGAATAAAATTATCACTTTTGTAAAAATGACAATCTTATGAATTTTGAAAGCATCCTTTAAAAAGGCAATTTGGTTCCATAGGTATGTATGTTAATTATTTTTGACACTAAATCTTAGAATCTAGAAATTCTGCCGCATGTCAGTTAGTCCTACCATGTCTTAAAGTCGCACAATGTTTGCGTTACTTTAATAATTCCCCTAACCATTTTGGGCTTCAACCAATACTAAAACATGGGAGTAGAGTTATAATATTGCCATAGTATCTCCAGGTAAAGTAGTTCTATCGAATTTAACTTAAAGGGGCATTTCGTGATCCACAGCCTCGTCCCCCCGACTTACCTAAAAATTCTTGAGATTTTTATATCATCTGAACCGTTAGCCTTAGTAATCCATGTGTGCCCAATCTTACGTGCAAATTTGGTCGACTCTGTGAGAAATTTGCAATTTTGTATTTTCTGTCCGTAAACGGACAGAAATTACAGCACAGTAGCCTATTGGACCGTGGGAAACGAGTAATTGCTCATAACACAAAACCGCAAGATCGGGATCAGCTCAAATTTTGAGAATAAGCTTTTCTCATGGATATCTAGTGATCAGTGAATAAAACAGAAGGTGCTGAAATCACGAAATGGACCTTTAAAAAATGATAGTTTATTTCAGACCAACTTTTAGGAGGGTTAAAATAAGCAAACAAGCATTTTTTGTGTGTAATATCTTAGAATGTAAAGATGTATTGTTTCATTTTTTCTGGTCTTATAAGTAGCATACATGCCCCATTCCAAACATCAAATGGTTGAAGTTGCAAAGGCTCAATTGCAAAATCATGATGCCCGTCACAAATTCTTCTTGTCCCACGACTTCAGGCCGCTGTACTTTTGATTGCTCTGATCACAGAAGCTGTTAAAATTGATGTTTATTTTTACAAAAATCCTTGGGAGGTGTCTGTAATGTTCAAACCATAATTACTGCGAGACAACCTTGTTTACCCATTTAAGATAGTGCAACAGTAGCGGCAATTTTTATCAGATTCTTTTTTGTTTCCAGGAAGTGCGAAATTAAGAGGGCCCGTAGTCATCACCGACCAAATCATTAATGCATAATGTTCATTTTAGCTGTGCACAAGTGCAGACATGCATAAACAGGCATTCCGCTAGCACTTAGCGATTGTTTTCCTGCCTCCCTCTAGCTGGATACAAATTGATATATGATTGAATTGACGAGCACTTCTTTGTCGTTCTTGTCTACATCCACGCAGAGAAAGAAGACAATATATATTTTTCATCAGTGTGTTATTTATTAAATGGAACCAAGGTTGGGTGGAGTGATTGTGGTGTTCTTAAAGAGGATGTTTCAAGCGGTATCGCGATATAAAGTATAGCTTGCTATCCCGTTCATTCTTTTGCTATTTATATTCTACACATTTTGTTAGAGGAGATGCTCCAAGTTATGCCAAAATACTCTAAGCTACTATAGCATATTTACTCTAGGGTTGTATTATGACCTTGATCTTCCTGTGTTATCTCAATGTACTTTATCAAAGGTCATGTTTCATCTTATAGAACACACTTTAGTTGACTTTGTTTTTCTCTCTGGTTTTTCAATTTCTTTTTTCTCTTCCTCTGCTTTTCTTTCTCATTTTCTTCTCTATTTCTCTTTAGAACAGGATAAAAATTATGCTGTGTGCAATATTGTCAAACTTAATTACCTTGCTAAAAAGAATTTGTTTTATGATGTAGATGAGGAAGTATAAGTATAGGAATCATTTTTTCAAATAGTTGACTGGGTTTTTTTAGCTAACACTTACCAGGGAACAACAAAAAGCTATTTCTCATGAAGGAAACTCATTTGGAAAAAAATCAGTGTAGCGAGGAAAATAATAAATAAGAAATTTTAAAAAATAAAAAAGTAGTCTAACAGGCTCAAAACCTTAAAATATTTTTCCCTTTTGAGGAAAAAATTGGAAGGACAAAAATGGACAGTGGGGAAAAAAACAAACACTAACTTCTGCATGTCCTGGATTTGTTTGAGAAGCTTACCAATTCATTCTCAATAAAACATAGGAAAACAATTTAAAAATACATAAAAAGCTCACCAATCAACTAAAACCCACTTGAAGCGGACCTTTCCACCCATAAAACAGATGTTTTTTTGTTTTATGGCTCTGTCATCAGATACAACTGGTCAATATGATGCGAAATTTTAATTTCTCTGTAGAATCGTTATTGCTAGTCTTGCAGCTGAAGGACGTGTATGCACTATGAGTTACAATATGCTCATCCACCAAGGACACAGTTCAGTGGATTGTACTTGTACATGCATTGACATGAACTGACCTTGTGTGATCTGGGTATCATAAATCATACCCAAAAATCAGGGGGTGTGTTTTCGAAATACACTGGTGAATGGAAGGTACTGAACTGTGCCAAGGGAACTGAGACTTTACTAGCTCATAGTGATGACAAGGTTTAACCATCCAGCAGCTCCAATTTTAGCCGCGCACATGTCTTTGTAAAGTGTTTTATGTGTCCTCTTTGACGTCATTCAAACATAATTAAGTTTCGTTTTTCTTTCTTTTTTTACATAACCACAATTGTTGTGCCAAGTCCAATTCAGACATAATTTTGAAGGTACTTGTCTGAAAATAGACTTGATGAATTTATGTATGGCGTGCTGGGCTCTATTAGCTAAATTTGAACGGCGTGCTGAAAAGGTCTCGGAGATGTCTTGTCAGATATTGTATAGTGTGTCCACCATTAAAAAAGTGACGAGTTTATTGTTTTAATTTGAACTCCTCTCTTCAGTATTTTTATCCTTTAAAGCAGTAATTCTTTTAAAAGAAAATATAGATGAATTCTGTAGAAAATGCTTAAAATTAATGAAGTCAATCACATCATTAAAATTATGATTTAGGATAATAAATACTGTGAAGTAAAGAAATAGATATGACTCAAACATTCTGTGAATAGTAGCAGTGGGGGAGTCCAGGTGGTTTGCAGTTTCAACAATTTTTTCTGAAAAAAAACAAGCACACACCATACAAAATTCCAATAAACAAAATGGTTTGGAGGTTTTAGTACAGGTTTTTGCTGAAGTTTGAAACAAAAAAAAAAAAGGTTTTTACAAAATATTTTTCCACATGGTCAATTTACCTTTTTCCAGTCTTTGCTGATAAAAGTGGCAAAAACTAAAATACTGGGAACATTTTCCTTTTTTTTATTTCAAAATAAATTGTTAAGTAAAATCAAGTAATTTTTCCCATAATTAAATGATATACATGAAAAGAAGAAACATTAATTATGGCCAGACAGATCTGATGATACTAATTTCTCCAGATGATGGCGGCCAAGCCTCATTCAATATAGCAACTCACCCAAAATATCAAAGAAATTACAGCAATACGGAGTGCAAACTACAAACCAATTTGGTCAGTGTCGGTTGTTGATGTTCCCATGGCCCATGCCCTCGCCCTTGTCTGTTATTCATATAGAAATATTTAAAAATAACCTTTACAGTGGAGTTGATTCTTTTAAAAGCTCCAATGGTTTTGGAATTTGAGAATATTCCTTGACAACATAAAAAACAGGATTTTTCATCAAGACTTCACGTTTATTTGTTAAACCATTAAAACCAATGACCACATCTAAATGTGGGATTTCTTGGCCGACCTGCCTTGAATTTCTCTTAATTTACACTTGATTGCAGGACACCAATCAAAAGCATGGTGTTTTCATTACTTTAAAAGCAAAACATTTTCAAAGGTATGTACTGAAATACAATAAAATGCTTGTATCAAAATAAATGTCTGTATTATAGTAGATTCAATGGATGGTAGAGTTATGGCGGAGTTTGGCCTCGTCCCTTACTAAAATAGGCGGGACGGAACATACCCAGAAAATCTTCGATTTCTTCCTCGCAATACAAAAGAGATTGGATTGGAAGAAACTAGCCAACTACAAACAAAGTTACGTTGTTCGTCCAGTCAATACTCTGTATTTTATACTATGTGATTCATAGTGTGTCTACCCCAGAATTGGTTTTAAACATTGCCTACCAACAACATATCATAAATTTTAGAAGGCTTCAGTCACCTGTGTGTTACAATGCAGAACTTTTATCTTCACTATTCACAAGATCAGCATTCATCTGCTTTCACTGAAACTATTCCTGGATTTAGTTTGCGCTTTCTTTGATCATTCTAGGGTTTATGCTTTGACTATTGATTGGGACTGTGAATGACCCAACCGCTCAGGGTTGGCTATCGTGGCTATAGCGCACATCATACCACAAATACACGGACTAAAGTTGTTATATACTAATCCCCTCAATTCATACCTCTACCTACAGAAAAGTAGAGGCTATTCCACTATCAACTGGAATCTAGTATAATAAAACATTTTTGTAACATTTGATCAAGGTACTTCACATTGATTTTGCTGCCACTAGGAAACCATCAGAATCATTTCAACTAGCTAACTGCCAGTTCAGCACACAAACAGCTTCCCTTAACAGCTTCCCTTAACAGCTTCCCAGGTTGTTTGGGTTAGCGCAGTGGGTCTTCCCTCACTTCGCACGTCTTCCTAGGTTCGATCCTCAGTCAGGCCTGCGATTTCATGTGGGTTTGGTTTCCAGTCCATTTAAAATGTGAATTTTAAATAGAATAGCCCAATGGGATAACTACATATCCCTCTATGGAAGACTCTTGTTAAGTCTTCCACAGGGGGAGTATGGATATCAAATAGAATAGCCCATAGGATAACTTACATTGTACTACACCCTCCCTCTGTGTATGATTTGGTAAAGTCCTTCTAAAGTCTTCTAACTTACATTGAAATACACAACCATTCTGGGCAGGTTTTGGTAAAGTTTCAAAGGGGGAGTATGCACAGCAAATAAAAAGCCCATTCTGCCAAATAGTATATCATTAATGATTGTCTATCCATTGTGTCCCATTTCTTTGCCAGCCAAGTCATAAATCTCAACTAATAGTCAGCCATTAGCTCTGTTCATGTTTCCCATGAAATGTTATGAACATACAGATCATCTGACAATTTCCTACGGCTGATAATAATAAGTGCTCTTTTAAAGAGACATGAGGAGATTTCCAGAAAGAAGCGCCCCCCAATTTTTCTCGAACCTAGGTTTTTTACATATTTGGAATGCTTACCAATGTATTAGATCACACCTGAAGTGAATAAGCCGAATACACCGTCTTTATGTAATAAGATGATGATTTAGTAGTTTCTGTCGCGCAGGACAGAAAGTCAAAGCATGGTTTTCTATGGGGAACGATTACGATAGCAGGCAAGTTCAAAACAAGGTTTGCGGTTTTCTTTTGCACCTGTTTGTCCAATAAACCTTCCAAACGTTCTCGGTAGGTGGTCTACAAAACTGAGTCCCGTGAACATTTGAAATTCATATCCTAAAAAAATCTCCTCCTGTCACTTTAAAGTCTTTTCCAGGGATGGGGAATTCAACATCCTTAATTTGCATGGTGTACCTCTTGGATTTCATGCCTTAGATTTCAGTCTGCTTCATTTTACTTGGGGTTTGTCTGTGGCAATGTCTGCAACACAATATGTTTAGTTTGATTTTCTACATCTGGTATTTCCAGGGTAGTAGAGTCCAAAGAGTCCAGTAAATGTCTACTTTGGGGAAGGGCAGAATGACAAGTGCCCCCCTGCTCAGAACCCTTTCCCCACCTGCCTCCACTCCAAATGAACTGACCATTTGTACAGTGTCTGGGGAGGACCAAAATTCGCCCTTCAGAAATGCCTTGGCAACTCTCAGAAAATGCCTTGGCAACTCTAAACCCTCCATCTTCCCAGGTCTGATTACACCACTGTGGTGGAGACAATTTTTAACTTAAAGGTTCATTTCCTGATCGCTAATAGCCTCATCCCCAGAATCCCATATATTTCCGCAAGTGGTCAAAATTTTGGTGTCTAAGGAAAGCTGCTACTTTTCTCATTTACCCTGTGAAATCCAAGGGGTAAAAGATGTTTGGTTTGGATGTTATGAGCAAAAATAGACCAGTATTAATTTTACAGGGTACTCAGTGGGGCTTATAAAATCACATTTTTAGCTCTCGCATCAAAATGGATTGGAATAATGCCGCAAAACTCGACAGATGGGGAGTTGGGGTCGAGGTCATACAATCAAGATGCAAACTTTATAAACTTAAATCGGGTTATCCCCTTTTAGACATACTGAAATTTCTTAACACATGACACTTTTGACTTTTACACTAATTTTAGCCCACAAAGTGCTAATACTTATCATGATCAGGAAAATGTTTTTGGTCCCTAAACTTCTTGAACACTATATCCCAAAGTACTGACATGTGTTTAGTACAGTACACTGTACAGTATAGGCACATTGCAATGCATTATGGGCTTGGTTCAAAACACCCTCTGTTCCTTAACATTAACTCAGCAGTGCGAATCGGATGAAGCATCATCATGCTACATGTTCATGCATGAAATCAACCCAGGGTAAAGAGAATTCAGCAATCTTGGTTTCACAGGGTGGTTCTTGGGTTTCAGCCCTTTTTCCCAGATTTCACCCCTTCTGCCCATTCTGTGTACATGCACCTCAGAAGTGTCTGTTTTGACTAACAGAAAGTGTGGACCTGCTCTACGTGTTTACTCAGAAAATTATTTGTCTGTTATATTGCGTTCAGTACTGCATAAGCTAAAGTTATTTAACTTTCTCATGCGCATATAAAAGGCATCTCCCAATTTATACGTATGTGTTACAAATAGGATACGGATGGACACATGTAATATATATACATAGTCAGATTCCTTATGCAGGTACCTTCAGAGTACCTCCCAAGTACCTTATTACAGGCCACAAAAGCGAGAGTTTATCATTCACTTAAAATTGAAAAGAAAAATTTGAGTATTTTTAACGTGCGACATATCCATGTATATCTGCTTGTTGTGCCATGCAGCAGCCACGGGTATTCAATATATCAGAGAAATCATAATACCGGAACAAATTATTCCAAGAAACTCAATTTTAGACGCAGGGGAAACTGGAGTACCTAGAGAAAATCTGCAAAAATTAGTATGAATCGAGAAACCAATCTACATTGATGAGAATTAGTCCTTACGGGAATCAAACCCAAGATGTCATTGGTGATAGGCGAGGGAATATACGCCATGTGCAGAGAGTTACTATGACAGCGTTCAAGCTTTGACTTACGTTTAGCGGACACGGGCGTGAAAAAAATATTTAGGGGTGAAAACAGTCAAAACTCTTGATTACTTAAATGTTTCTAAGGGTAAAATATCATATATTTTCTTTTTTTTTTTTTTTTTTTTGCGACATATCCATGTATATCTGCTTGTTGTGCCATGCAGCAGCCACGGGCATTCAATATATCAGAGAAATCATAATACCGGAACAAATTATTCCAAGAAACTCAATTTTAGACGCAGGGGAAACTGGAGTACCTAGAGAAAATCTGCAAAAATTAGTATGAATCGAGAAACCAATCTACATTAATGAGAATTAGTCCTTACGGGAATCAAACCCAAGATGTCATTGGTGATAGGCGAGGGAATATATGCCATGTGCAGAGAGTTACTATATTATGTACAAAGTGCAAGTCAGGTCATCAACCAGAATTGAACAAACTATAATGATTTTGTAACATTATGGCGGGCTGGTGCAGTGGCTCATCCACTCGCCTTTCACCATTGCGGCCCGGGTTCAATCCCCTGCAGAGCCCGTGCCGTATGTGAATTTGGTTACCGATCCATACTCGTCCTCAAAGGTTTTCTCCGAGAACTTTGGTTTCCTCTTGCATCTAAAATCGGCTTCTTTCCAATAAAGCATTCCTTGTCGTTCTGATTTACTTGTTGTGTTGAAGCAAGCCTAAGGCCCCACAGCGGTGCCCTGAGCACTCGGGGAATTTTCGCCTGTTATACAATTAAATATTATAAATATTATTAACAGTAGGCTGAATTTATGTTAAAAATGTGCTACATTAACTAAATCCTGGCACGTGCATTTTGAAACCCAGTATTAAACTACACCTAAACCCAGGTGCAAATGTAATTTATTCAGATCTGAGAGGGCGGACTCCTCAACACGGATCCGAATTGTTGGGTTTTGAAATGAGGGGGTCCCACCCCATCGGAAAATGACAGTATGCTACACTTTTGGCTAACCAAGAGAGGTCAAAGGTCATTTGGGGGTCATTAGGATCATATTGCCTCTTGTATCACATTTCCATTTACTGTAGCTTTTTAGTGCATGTGATGGATGAAGTTCATCTTGGTATGTATTGCGTGTGTAGGTATAGATGAGGAGGTCCAAAGGTCATTCAGGGTCAACTTTGGGTCATTATATTGCTCTCTTATTCTTTGAACCACGTAATCGGATGACCTATTTGGGACTGTGTCCCTATTTTGTAAAAAAAATAAACTACTAGAAGTGTGGCTGGAACCTTTTAGGCTCCAGGAGCATAACTTTTGATGTACTTCAAACATGCAACTGTTTTACCATGATCACTCTTTTCTTTCTACACTGGTAATTCTAATATGCTGGGAAGGTTAAATTAATTTGAATATCAGTGTTTTATAAAAAAGACTACTCGAAGTGCGTCTGGAAACCTTTTAGGCTCAGGAATAGACTTTTTGATGATTAACTGTGACATGCACATTGTTTTACCTTTATGCATCAAATCTTTCTTCTAAACTGTGTAAATACTAGCATGATGGAGGTAAGTAAATTGACATTCAGTGATTGGGGACAGCGTTAGCAATGCGGTTGTCCGTTGGCCCGGGACAACCAAAGTGGGCGCCGGACAACCAAAAATGGATAATACAGGTGTTATGCAGACAACTGTCAAATCTAGAGCCATTCATAGAACCTGACACAGCCGATAAAGTGTAGATCTATGGACTCTGGATTATTTCTTTCGTAAATACTGAACCAATAAGTAAAATCCACAGTTCCAAGAAACTCTCCTTCAAAAATCGCTAAATAATAATCAAGTCTTGGCATGTTGTTTACGCTAATAAAACAAGTACAGGAAAGCCCCTTTTGCTCGAACCGACATAAGAATGAGTCCTTTTGCCAGGGTTAGATTTCGTTTTTAAGAAGCCGTGGGTAGTCCAAGTGGAGTCTCGCAATATATTTTTGCGCGAGTCAATGGACTCCCCCCAGGTGATGTGAGTTGATTATCAATGCATGTCCGACGTTTCTATGCGAGTCCACATGGACTCGCGCTGTATCAATCTTGCGCGAGTCTCTGCGTGAGTCGACTCGCGGACTCACACCGAAATTCTACCCGTTTGCTCGACAAAACATAAAAAATGAGTCATCATTGACATTCAGTATCACAGTTTGCAAAGGCTGCATCCAAATCGTCAAAATACGGACAACCAAAAGTTTTGCCGGTGTGGCAGGAGATATAGTTTTCCGGACTTACAGTCCGCCTACGACGGTGTAGAATAGGGCACTCGATTCAGTTGACTCTTCAAGCAACATTAGTTTCACGCTTTATTCCGTAGTTGTCTATGGAGCCCGGACTATGGTTCCTACCATATCTCCTTTTATTCGGACGCTGATTGGGGAGTGGGGTTACTCTGTAGTGATTTATAGACTACTAGAAGTGTGCCTGGAACCTTTTAGGCTCCAGGAGCATTACTTTTTGATGATAACTTCAACATGCACATTGTTTTACCATGATCAACTCTTTCTTTCTACACTGTGTAAACACTAACATTACCTGGAGGTAATTTGACATTCAGTGATTGATATGAGGAATAGATTCTGTTATACTTGCATAAAAATAATTTCATTTATTGCATCTCAGAATACACCAGTAGCCGCAGGGCTAAAATGTCATAACCATCATTTTGAAGTCGGTTTGGCATTAGGTTTTCTTTTATTGTAATTACTAATCATGGTGGTTACCTGTTTGAAATTAGTGTTCATAAACAGACCTGTCACTCATTAATTTTTGTCTACGCCGAACTAAGCTTGGAATGTAGACTTTAAAATGGGCTCCATCCGTATGTCCGTCCGTGAGAAAAATGGTAACCATGGAATTTCTGTGATAAAAATGTTAACCCCTTATCTGTTTGGAGCTGAATGGGGGGGGCCTGGTGTAGTTTTAAGCTGTCACTTCGTAGTGAAGCGACATTCGACAGGGACACATATTTTAAACATAGCTAAGTACGAGTTCACCTTGTTATTTTACCCATCGATGGGACTCTAAAATGGGCTCTGTCCATTGTCTGTCTGTGAGAACATGTTAACCCTGGAATTTCTAAATGTTAACCCTGAATTCCATAAATAAAAAAATGTTAAACCCTATCGGTCTGGACCTGAAATTTAGGGGGTCGTCTTGTGTAGGTTTACGTTATCACACCATTCAGCGGGACATATGGCGATGCATTGATAAATATGGGAGTTCGCATTGTTTAGAAATGATTAAGTTGGCGCTATTAGTTAATTCTTATTCAGTTGGTGGGGGTGTTGTACGGAAAACATGCAAAATCATTGGTTGTTTTCTGCCTATCTAATATAGACGCTATTAGTGCGGTCATTGCACAAGTGTTTACGCGCATTTATAAGGTTACACAGTGCACGCAGCAGCTAGTATGGGTGGTTTCATTTTTGGACAGCGGGGAGTTGTTTTTACTTTTTCTTTTTAAAACTAAAAGAATTTGAAATGAATTTTTTTGCTGTTCAAACAACAACAAAAACTAAATTAGAATGATAATAAAGATAGGATTGTGTTTTGTCTATCTAATATCGCTGTCATTTAATTGGAGGGGCAGTCAATATTGTATCGTAGTGGAGATACCGGCTGCGTGACTGCCCATCAATACAACACGATATTAGACAGGCAAAAACAACAAATCCGATCTTTTATTCCTAATTTAAGTTGATAGCGATCTTATTTTTTAAGAATTTTAGCTATACGTCATTAAACCAAACAAACAATATTAAGAGAGAATAGGTGAAGATATTTGCGACATAGTTAATTTGCCTGTAATAGATTTGTATTCAGTGTTTTATTGTTAAATAGGTTCATGTCCAGTCCAAATGACCTAGTATTTTCAAGGAAGAACTTGGTAACATTATAGTGGGTTTGGTGGTTAGTCCACTGAACCTTGTATTTCCTGGCCTTGTAATAAAGTTTGTCTCGATCCCAAGTACATTAATGCCAATATTGCTAGGCGTTGATTGGATGTGACCAGTATGAACGCTATCAATGATTCACTCGAAATAGTCAAAATAATGAATTTGCAGGAGGAAATAGTTCAAAGTGACGGATAAGTTTGCATAGAATTCACGTAAGTTACTTTTTTCCAACTGATGAATGGCCGGAAAAGAAAGAAATGGCCAGTCATCAAAGATATGAGCTCCTTTCGCTTATGCAGTAAGTGTCCGTACGGACAGTAATGACTAACAAATCTGAGTTTGTTCTTATTAGGTTGCTTCTGTTCTTATTTGCAGGGTATGTTAGGGTACTGTACTTGTCACAGACATGCAGATATCTGATTTTTGATGACTTTTTAAATTTCTGAGTTAGTAAATCACTGATAGTCAGTGGCGTAACCAGTGGGGGAGCCGGGGGGGGGGGCAAGCTGCCCCCCTGGACACAAAAAAGTCGGGAAGGGGAGCCAAAAAATGGGAAGGGAAAAAAGGGAGAAGGAAGAGAAAAAGAGAAAGAAAAAGAGGGAAAAAGACGAAAGTGGAAAAAGAGAAAGTAAATGATGGAAAGGAGAAGAAGAAAGGGGTAAAAGAAGAGGAAAAAGAGGGAAAGAGAGAGAAAGGAAAGGGAAAAGAAGAGAAAGGGAAGGGAGAAGGTTGCCCCAGCTGGGCCCCCCCTTCAGAATTTTGAATTGACTTGAAAACAAATATGGGTCAGCGAGCTGGAAGAATCGGGAAACTTCTTGAGTCTTTCCCCCCCCCCCAGAGGCTCAGGTCTGGTTATGCGCCTGCATACATTTAATATTGAGGCTGCAGTCTTTCTAGGAACTCCCATCACCATTACTGAGCTTCTCTTTGATTAGGCCATTTCATTGAAAAAATGCATTACCTCTGTGAAAGATTTAGGTAAATTTGTATGACTCCATTTCTTCAGGAAAAGAAAGGCCCATATTCCAGAACTTGTTTACATACATGAGAGTTTAGCTTGAAATTGTTGTAATTTAAAATTGTGTTTAAGCAAAATGTGTCTGAACATTTTTAACCATTTGCTTACTTAAACAGAACCTTCAAACATGAGTAACGTTGTGGTTATTTAAAGATGCCAACTTGCATGTACAAAAGGCCCAAATATGTTGTACAATGGTCGAGTACCTGTAATTGTATGGTACATACAGGGTGAGTAAAAAAAAACTTGACCCTGATTGTGTCCGCCATTTTGAATTTTTAAATAATATATATCTAACAAATGTGGTATCTTTGGAAAGCTTATTTCATTATCTTTAATTTGCTGCAAAGAACATTCCAATCGGTTAAGTATAGGCCGAGCTACAGTCTTTCGAATCAAGAATCTGCAGTGAATAATATAGCCTGATTTTCTTCTGGAGACTGATTTCCTTCGCTGAACGCTGGCATTTCAATGTGAATCCGTGGACAGAGCAGAAAACCGACTACTTGATTCAAACGACTGTTTTTTTTTTTTTTTTTTTTTATTCCAGAACTTGTTTACCTACATGAGAGTTTAGCTTGAAATTGTTGTAATTTAAACAAACAGTGACAAGTTTCCTGGATTAACCGGCAACCTATACACACAAGTGTGTTTTTTGTCGGGTCGCGTAGCGACCCGACTATATAAATCACAGTCGTCAAAATGGCGAAGGAGTCTATTTCTATAGGTTTTATTTTTTTTCTGAAGGTCCATTTCATTAATGTCTTTTATGAAATGATCTACTACTACTATTAATTTCGAGGGGGGGGGGGGGTTTAGTGTTGGGTGTGTAATGCGATGCAATTTCAGCGTCGCAAATAACATAACTTCATGTTTGAAATGGCCTAAAAAAGCAATTTCTATTGCACTGTTTAGTCTCTGTGAAGACTTGCTTTTTGAGGGGAGTTTTGGTAAAACATTGCGGGATAGATAAGGATAGTAACAATGAGTTATAAGTAAGAAATGATCAGGCCACGTAGGGTTACACTACGTCATGATTGAAGCTTTTACCAAGTATTGTGTTGATATTATTTTAAGACGAAGTTTAGGTAACATCTTATTTGAAAGAGAGCAGGAAGGTGTAACCTACATTAAATTACAGCTAAATTTAGATTCAGTTTTTACACATTTTGCTTGCCCAATTGGTCGTTTTTCTATTTTTCTTTTATTTGAAATGATAGAAGGTGTAACCTATGTTACATTAAGCTTATAACCTGGGGATTCAGTTTAACACATTTGCGCCCAATGGGCGTTTTTTCTATTTTCTTTATTTGAACTGATAAGCAGGAAGGGTCACCTATGTTAATTACAGCTATACCTGGGATTCAGTTTAGTATTTAAATCACATTTTTCGCCCAATTGGGCGTTTTTTTCTATTTTCTTTATTGAAATGATCGGAAGGTGTAACCTATGTTAAATTAAGTCTTATACCTTGGGGATTCGTTTTAACATCATTTTGCGCCCAATTGGGCGAGTTTTCTCTTTTCTTTATTTGATGAGAGGAACGTGACACCTAGTGTTAAATTAAAGTTATACCTTGGATTCTTTTAACACATTTTGCGCCCCAATTGGGCGTTTTTTCTATTCTTTTTGAATGATAGGAGAGGTGTAACCTAGGGTTAATTAAAGCTTAAACTATGGTGAGGTCAAATGTCAAACACCAAGTGTCAAGGTGAACGGGAGATCAGTTGTAAACAAGGTGATTGTTTTCTAATGTCAATCTTATGCTCTGTTATCAAAACATCTACTTTAATTCAGTTATGAGATTTCTTTTTATGTGTGCAATAGTTCTGTAAGAAAAGTGCCACTTAAACTAGAAAACCATCTACTCCTTTAAATGCTTTTTTAATGTTGTTCTTTATGTTTCTTGTAAATTTATGCCTGGCTACCCGACACAGTTTTTTTTAAATAGGCTGTGTTTAACGGATTTGCGGTTGATTACCTCCTCTCCAAAGACAACAAACATAGGGCTGACCCATTCTTCTTTTGCGTGAGGTTAGCAGGCTCAGGTGTTAAGCTGTTTTGAAAGTGCATCATGCCCTTGTCTCGATTAGTTGTGTTTCGTCGGAGCTAGTTGCCACCATTGTGGTCTTCCGGTAACCTGAAAAGTTCACTTTGACTTTTCCTTTCTATACAGTAGGGCGGTTGATGGTACATTCTCAGCGCATTTCTGGTAGATGGGAAACAAATGTATGAATAAAGTTGTGACCTTGCTACATATCCACGGATATCTAAATTGGTGGTTGGGACCAAGTTTTACTTAGTTTGTCTTGCGTGAATGAGTCAGGAAGGAGACTTTGTGGATTTGCCCCCCGCCCCTCCATTTTGAACCTTCTCCCTAAAAAAAAATCTAAATAACCACTTAAAAAGACAAAAATTGACAAATTAAATGATTTTCCACCTCAAAAAATGTTTTCCCTCTTCCCTCCAAAAAATATTCTGGCACTGCTACTGTCTAGCAGGAATGTTGAATATTATTTTAATTACTGTTTGTTTAGGCCATATTCTTATTTAGTAGGCGGGGTTTAGTAAGCAAAATATGGGACCATTTTGATAGTGCATCGTACGCGGCAATGTTTAATGGCTCGCCGGTGTTGGGTTTTTATAAGGTTACACAGTGCAATGGCCAGTGTCGGTGTTTTTCAATGTGGACAGTGGGTAAATCGTTTTTGGCCTTTTACTAATATTATATAAAAAAATATTTTTGGTGATAAAACAACCAAAACTAAATAGAAGAGAATAAAAGATAGGATTTGTTGTTTTGCCTTTCTAATATCATGTCTCATTAAATGGGCAGTAGCGCTGTATTTCTATGTATTGGTCGCGTGCCCATCCAATATGACACGATAGGAGGATAACAAAACCCTATAGATACTAAAACAACAAAAACCTATCTTTATTCTCTAAATTGAGAAGCCACATTATATCAAGGCAGCCATGCAACACATGTTCTGGGAACTTGGTAATTATTTTTGGTCATTTAATCATTTCTGTGATACTACTTATCATTTTACAAAACGTATTTATGTGCACAACATTTTTCTTTTCTTTTCCTCTTCAGGTATGTGCATGTCAAGTGAGGGCGACCTGGAAAGATGTATGCCTGTAAAGAAATTGGAAAAGAAAAGAATTAAGAAGAGGAAATAGAGCCATGGCCCCTCAATGAGAAATTGCTGCTGCAGAAAGTTACAGTAGATTTGTGGTAAGTTTTCAGAATCTTAAGGGTTCCTTTCAGAGTCCTAAACAGTGGATTTTGACTAGATTTTATAGTCGGGGGGCAGAATAAGGTGACCAATTGCGTAATTTGACGGTGCATACAAATGTCGGCCATGAATAATAATCTGCCAACATTTAAACTTATTAAAATTTTTAATTTTTTATTCGTTTTCTTTTTCTTTTAAGTGTTTGCTTTTTTTATATGTTGTATTTTTCATTTTAAATCATATTTTTGTTCGAACATGCCCCGCCCCATACCACACATCAAACCAAGCACAGTCCGCGCCGCGCTTATTGACAACCTTGACATGGCCACGCAATTGGTCGTCTATTCTGTCCCCGACTATAATAAACCCTTTGTGGAGTTCAGTCCATCACTCGGGGATGTCCAAAGGTCAAGTGGGAATGGTTGCACTTCCAGTTAAGGATGAGTATCGCAAGTACTAGCCATGTCAGAGCAGTGACCATTGTAGTGGAATGACTTGAATTTGCACACATGCATGCATGCACACACACACATGTACATACACACGAATGCACGTACACACAAACACACACAACATCACACACATGCACACACAACCCCGCCCACCCCTCCACCCACCCCACCCACCCCCACCCAACCCTCCCCCACCTGTTAGTGTAGGGTTTTTTTTTTGCTTAACGTGAGAAATGAACACTTTCTTAGACAACTATTAAACTGTGGTAACAGGGCTGTCTTTAATGGTGTACAAGATTTGTGTGAGATCAGTGATGCTGTATTGGAGTGAGACATGGTGCCTGGGTGAAAATGAGATGGGTGATTTCGATAAGGCAGATAGGAGGGGCAAAAAAAAATGGTGAGAGGCAATGTGTGGTGGTGAATTGAAGGACCAGGATGCCGCCTGCTGCCTTTGGCCGCTTTTTGGGTTTGGGCCCTGGCCGGCTGCCCCGCCTGGCTCCGGCTCCTAGGTTGTAAAGATGGTATGGGCACGTGCTAAGGAAGGATGACGAGCATGTTTAAAAAAAGGGCTTTTGAGTTGAGGTGGGTGGTTTTGAGGAAGGAGGGGCCGGACAAAGAGGACATTGAGGAAGCAGGTGGAGGAGGAGATTAGGAGGGTTGGGTTGAGTGGTGGGTGATTCGTTTTGTATTCTTTCACATTGTAAGTGGGAGTAATGGTGGGGCGTCTTGCTACGAATGTAAAAGGTGAATCCGGCCACCCCCGATTTAACGTGGACAAAAACGTATTTTAAAACTTTGGTTTTTAACTACTACTAAAGTAGCAATACTATATTGACAAGTTACCCGTAATAGTTTAATTAGGGTGATTTGATGGCTGTCTCTAAGAAACTAAGTTAATTAGTCCATAGGGGACTTAAAATAAAAAGAAAAAAACATCTCACAACAAAAACAAATTCCCACAAAGCTTAAAACAACCGTCCCCACATGGTGTGTAATGCCCGTACACACCCAAAGCACACACACACACCAATGCATTTTCATGACTTCAAAAAATGCCTTCCCATGTGGCTGCTGTTACGTTGTTCACAAGTAAAAGTAGTAAAACCAAAGTTTTAATCCGTTTTGTCCCCGTAAATGGGGTTGGCCGGATTCACCTTACACTGGCAGCAACCGCCCTTACTCCTTCCTCCACTTCACCCGATTCAAGTGCATGCTCATCTCAACCCAACCCTCTTAATCTCCTCCTCCACTTGCTTTCTAACCCTGTCTTCTTTGGCCGTCCTCCTCCTCCTCGAACCTACCACCTCGAACTCAAAAGCCCTATCTTAGGGCATGCCTGCCTCCTTCCTCACACATGCCCATACGCGAGCATACATTATTGTCGGGTCCTTCGCCAACCGTTCGCATCGCCCTCTTCCACACCCACATCCGCATCAAGTCCTCATTTTGTCCTTCCATGCTCTAGGTCCATCAACTTCCAGCCCCACACATTGCTCGTATCATTGCTCTCTCTGTCTCCTCATAATCCCCATATCAGTTTTCGCTCAGACACCAGGTCTCGCTCCCATACAACATCATCTGATCTCACACAACTCTTAGATACACCCATTCCTTTCATCTTGAAAGGATATCTTTTCCCTCCTTTCCCTTGCAAGAACTCCCCACATTCCCTTTGATTCCTTTAAAACTTCTTTTGAGTTATGTCTCTGTGTGCAGCCATAACTGAAACCCTTTGCATCTTCTTTATCTTTTCAGGTGAGCTTAGCATACGCATACGAGACAAAAGACGCCCTCTGTTTAGTACTTACCATATGAATGGCGGCGATCTCAAATTTCACATACACAATATGGGTACTCCGGATTTGAGGGAGGAGAGGGCTAGATTTTATGCTGCTGAAATCACGCTGGGCCTGGAGCATTTACATCGACTGAGAATTGTCTATAGGGATATATGAAGCCAGAAAATTATTTCTCTTGATGACCATGGTAATTGCAATGATGTAAATTAAATTCTAGACTGCTACTGCGCTATTGTTATGGTCAATGTTTTGGTGGCCAATAAACACACACGCGGCCCTACGGCCTCATGTGTATGCACGGCAAGACCATTGATATCTGTTCGAAATGCGTGAACACAGGTCGAAAGTCGGACAATACCCAAAATGCACCTGGGATTCCGTCCGCAAGCTACACTTTTAAAATGTGTGGTACAGCAGCAATCAGGCGTATATACATGTACTTTTCATGCTTTGTGATAGAGACGGTTTACAGTTACAAAATAATGCTCTTTGTGTTGAATCAAGGTAGAAAAATGTCACTAAATTTGGTGATCTTTGCGCGTCTAAAACGCGCGGTTAATATGGTTATTGTGAAGCGCTTTTGCAAAAATCTCTTGTGAAGATGCATATGCATGTTCAGGCTGATCAGAAAAAAAGGTGAAATTTAGATTACCATTGACTACAAACGACCTTTTTCATGTTTTTGATTCAAAGTAATTGCCTATTTTGTATCCAAAGTTCAATTGGGACTAAGAAAAGAACTGTCGAACTCTGCCGACAATGGCTGATATTTCAGAGATTTGTGTGGTATATCTTTACTTCTGAGACCGTGCAAACTGGTTGCGCAACATACACGATGTCTTCAAAAATCATAGAAGTAGTACACAGATTAGAAAAGAATTCCTTCAAAGAGGGGGATCTTGCTCAGCGGACTTGGGTCAGTGTCGTAATGATTGGTGATGTGCGGGGTGTTGAAATTGATTCCCTATAGGAGGAGCACTCAGGGTTCCCATGCAACCTGGAAATCTGGAATAGATTTCCAAACCTGGAACAGAAAGACTTGGAAGTGAACAAAAGTAAAGAAAAGTACTTAATCCTTTCGAATTTTTTTGTCTCGCCTGAACTTTGTTTCGGCAGAGAACTTAGTAATCACTTTCTATCTTCTGTCTGTCTGGCTGTCTGCTGTCTGTCTGCGTCGCCGTCCGTGTTGCAACTGCTTGTGTCCGATTTATCTGTGTCGGTGTCCGTGCAGTGCTACGATGATGTAACTTGGTGAAAGAAGCGGGTCCATGAGTTCTCGGCCTGATTATATTTTGGGCTTAAAATATGCTAATTAAGTATCTAATTTGCATAAATTTACGAAATTTGCCGCAATGCTTGTGTACAAGTTTTCTGGAGTTCCGTAGGGCGCATGGTGGGTAACTTGGTGGCAGGGAAGCGGCTTGAGATTTTCTCGAACTGATTAGATTTCGGGCGTATTTCGGGCAAATTACGTCATGGCAAATGAGCTAATTAATCTGCACAAATCAGCGTAATTGCTATAATTTTGAAACTACATCGGATTCGGAAAATTCCTTCTTTTCCACTGCATGAAAGGCCTATCAGGGTTCGCATCTTTTTTGTAATTTGAAAGTGTAGTGATATAGCGGCTTAGGTATGCAAATGAGCTAATTAAATATGGCGTAATTACTGTATCTCTGAAACAGTATGCCGGATAGGCAAAATTCGGGGCACCCACAACTAACAAAAAACAAAAAAAAAAAAAAAAAAAAAAAAAAAAAAACAAAAACACACCACCACGCCAAAACCCAACCACAACGCCAACACCACCCCTCAGCACCCCCCCCCCCACGCGCCAGCCGAACCCCCCCCGAACACCCCCCGCCACCCTCGCCCCACCACCCCAAGAAAGAATACTATGCCATGTGTCTTTGTGTGAATCATCATGGGTCAAAGTGTCATTTTGGGCATAAAATAGCTAATTAAGTGTCTATTTGCATAATTTACGGGGGAAAAAGCCTTATCTGATGTTCCGTAAGGCATATATGATGTAAGTTGGTGTAAGGGAAGCAGGTTGAAGAGTTCCTCCCGCCCTCTTATTATATTTGGGTTATTAGGTATGCAAATGAGCTAATTAATATGCATACAATCTGCGTAATTGGCTACTATTTTTTACACTGTTACGTCGGATTACACAAAATTCCTTCACGCATTGAAAGCCTGTTATGGTGTCATCTTTTTTGTCCATTTGAAAGTAGTGATATATTCAGCTTAGGTATGTAAATGAGCTAATTAAATATGGCATAATTGCTGTATGCTGAAACGTACATCGGATAGCTGGCAAAAGTTCTTCACTACATGAAGACTAAGTGTGGCATTTATCTTTTTGTGAATCATAATTCGTCAAAGTGCGTGTGGGCCAATTAAAGGGCATTTTGTGATGCAATTGATTAATTAAATTGCGTAATTGCTGTATAGCGGAACAGTACTTGATATGAATAATTCTGCTACATGGAGCGGTGGGGAGGGGG
>JAMKCH010006888.1:0-36680 GCA_023653785.1 Ophioderma brevispina | reverse complement strand
ACCGTTCATACCAAGCAGACTCTGGAATACATTAACAATTACAATGACCCATTGACCGCGCTATTTATATGATGAGCGAGTTAACTCGAGCTAATAAAATCACAATTTCATGGGCAGTTCAATACCTTATCCACGATTGTATTGAGCAATACACCCCTTGTATTTTAGATGTTGTGATACCCAGGACATGCCTGGTAACGATGTTATTAACATGTGCCCATCCAAGGCTACTGAACTGAGCCCTTGGGTAGATAGCATGCCTTACCTCACAGTGATGCGGTATGGTGTGTATGTGTGGGGTAGGTGGTTGTTTTTGGCAATTCAATTTAGTGTCAGGCCCCAGAAAACAAAAAATGCAAAAATGAGGTCTTCCTCCCCCCCCCCCCCCCAAGGCCACGCGGGCTGTCCTTTACGCCACTGGGAAGCGTCCAGGCCCACAAAGCGTTTCCGGGTGCATTTTTGTTTTAGGTCAATTACTGGACAATGTACATTTCTTTTCCAGCTAATGGTCTCCAAGTTGACATGGAATCAGAATTTTCGTCATTGTCGGCATGGTATTGTTATAAAAACAATATCGTGAAAATCAAAGTTGACCCGGTGAGTGAAAAGCAAATATCTGATCAAATGTTCAAGGAACTTTAGAAAATACTACGTTTTAAAACTAAAATTAGTACTATTACACTAACCAAGAAACAAAAATCCACATTGTGCAAGTAACAACAACCTAGTAAGACAAGTTATAGATGCAAGGTGACATCAATGTGTACCAAACACAAGTTAGCACCTGGTCTAAATGAATATTAGAGGTGCGAAGAATAGGCCCATACAGTTACTGCATTCAATAGCCCTATCACGCCTGAGTGAGCGCGAATTTAAAGCACAAGCATGCAGTGCCACGATACTGCAGGCCAGTGATTTGTCGTGCGGCGTTGACGTCACATGTCAACTCATCTATATATTGTTATTTACGTGGGTCAATGAAATTACAAAATAATCTCAATTGCTTTGTTAATTATTTATCTTTCTTGAGACAGTATCTCTTACTATCGTATGGTATCAAGAAGGTATAAGAAAGTATCAAGAAGAAAAACTCGTCGTTGTTCGTGGTCGGACAAGGGTGGTGATTATTTCATAAGCAGTTTATTCCTTATTTTACAACATTATGAAAGAGCATCGCGGCCAAGTCACAATATCCGACAAACGCAACATGTAATTTAATAGTACATTGTATATGTAAATAACGTTACTTGGAAATTTATGGTTTAAATACCACCGCGAACATTTGTGTATAGAAACGAGTACCAGTCACTCTTCCAGTTCATTAAACTGACAATTCGTTGCAAGCTTTGCCGTATCACTAAATATAAATCTCCCCTCCCCCCCTCCCCCCCACCCACATGGTGGTAGTTGGGATAATCTCGTGATTAGCCGGATCCCTTTACATATTGGTATGCCCCGCATCACGGCTCACACTACAAAGGAAGTCAGAATAAACCGATTCGTCTTTTCGGGAAGTTCGAAGTCATGTGTTCGTTGCTATCGGGAGAACACAGGACAATTTCATTTCAAAGGCCAAATTTAACTTTGATCTTTTTTATTATGAAATGCCTTCCGACTTTCAAAGGTGTCCTCCAGAGGTGAGCAGTTATGAATCGCAAGTACCTAATACTTCTCATATAATTCCGAGATGTAATATTTACTCAGTATGACTTTGTTCAAGAGGGTATAAGTGACAGAAGTGATATGAAGGTTGACGTCAACACACAACTTTAACCGGAATGATGAGGTGCCCCATCAAGCCTATGCATTCTAAGTGACAGAAAATGGAGGGAGAATGTGGCTTCGGGAAACTCTAGTTCATTCATTGTGTATGATGAAAACGTAATAAGATTAGTATCGGAAATTCAAAGATTATGTGTTTCAAGCAAAGCTTTCTCTAATTGATTACTTGGCTTGTTATCCAATTACAATCGATTGTCGACTTTGCCGCAGCGGGATTTGACCGGTTACCTTATTTTTTTCTTAGATCTCTCGTTAACAGGTGTCAATACTTCCACAAGGACACTGTTTATTGCACTGCAATGGTTGCAGTATATTGACCTAACTGGACATTACTGGACATTCTTGCAAGACAAATCTTCGATCCTCATAATAAATAAGGCTTCTTAAACTAAAAGACAACGACCTGACTACTCTACCACAAAATTTGATCTTGGAACTTTATATTTTAATTATTGAACTGAAGTAATAACATTTTGACACTTGAACGAGGAATATTGATATTGCCAAATCAAAGCAGATATCTTCTTGGTCTCGAGGTCAGTTCCAATTAATAGAGGACCTAAAAAAAACACTTTTTTAATGTAAATTTGGCTCACTTATATCTGCGTAATAATCGTATATTCGAATTACCTTAGGGTTGTTAGCGTAGTATGCATTCCAAATGTTGGATTGAGCATAACGGAATAACAAAACTTTACCCCGTGGGAATTAGATGATTGTTGACAATATATACTTAGGTTGGACAGCAAGGCCTCGTCGAATTAGCCGAAGGTATTTTGATTTTCAGTTAATTTAAGGTTCTTATCAACTCAGAAAAAACAAACTATCACGATTACCAGACAAGTGTTTATTTCTCGTTTAATCTATCATTTCTTATTAGGATATAACAAACTCTCCGTGTTACCGATTGACGTTTTTAATATTTGTCAAAAATGGCGAAGCTCAATTTAATTCAAATGATTAATGACATTACACTGCAGTTTGTTTCAATATTTGGGTATATGGAATCCATACGTTTTACGGATAATAAAATATCTTCTTACCTTGGACTGCCTTCAATTCGACAGTTAATCTGATTCATATCTTTTAGAACCAACTCCTCGCGATGCTGCCAAAGGAGTATTGAAGACACTAACAAATCTCAATTATTGGATTTGATCTAATAATAAACCTTGCAAAAAGTTGCCGCATGGTATATTTTCGTCTCTTTATATGTTAGAATAATCTAAACTATCTCAAAACTTCTTAACTACCTTTACCTCATCTGAATTTGTTTGGAATGAATCGTACTGATTTCAGCAGGAAACAATATCTTATATAAGTTACTTTATTTAAAGGATTAACCAACTAGTGGTTTTCCCTTTCATACCAATGTTCATTAGAGAGATCCTGTTGATTTGTTAAGTGGAATGTACAATTTAACCGTCTGATCTTAGTAACAAACAGACTTAATCCACATACAAGGTGTAATATTTCATAAGCAAAGTAAACTCAGACCACCTTAATTAGCGGGAAATTTTAGAAGAGCTAAGTGAAGGGGTGTCGGATTATGGAGACTTCAACTGTTATATATCCAGAGGAATCGTCTGTCAAATCTACATGACAACGTGTTTGATTACTTATATGAGTTATCGTTTTATAAATTTGTCTCGAAATAGTTTGCAGCAAGTCATGCAATGTCTTTTTAATTTTTCAACGAATTGGAAACGGTGGATCTAAGAAAAAACCAATCTATATAAAGTGAAGAAAAATCTTTCTTGGTCTGCGTAACCTGCAAAATCGTAGCGAATGAATACGCTGCAGTGTTGTTTCATGAAGGAGCATTAATTGCGTTCCTAAAAACCCAGGGGCCTGCCATCATGACTTGCAAACGCATGTTACCCAGCGTTGCTTCGGGTTTCGATGTGGTGCCTTGGAATTTCGTCGGCAATCTTAAATACTTTTGCCTTTTATTCCGACCAAAAAGCTGACCCATAGACACAAAACGTTTTATTGCCCATCTCGCGCTTTTGATTGTATGGGGATTAATAGATATGTTGGCGGCAAGTGACTTTTATTTTGGAGATTATTCCATGTATTCTAAATGGGGAGGAACGGAGAGTCTGTAAGCTTGCCAGGTGTACCTATCAATTTATCAAGTGAGGGTAGGTGGTTTTCATAACCTCATTAGGTTTGACAGCACTATTTTGGCGTAAAATATTACTCAGTCCTCATCGATTGACTGTAAAATATTCAAAATTGGGGTCGCTTCTCGTATGGTCAATGTTATCTTTAGGTGTTCTGCATATGTTTTCATCCGGACTATTTTCTAACGCATTTGAAGTTTCGGAAGTGTGCATCGGTATTCCAATCGTGAAACGGCATGTAACGACCATTGGGTACGATTTAGTAGCGGTCAATAAAATTAAGTTGCGGTTGAGTATGAGTACAGTTCATATTATGTTCGATTCATGAGAGGAGTTTAATATGGTTCGAAGATTATGCAACAGCAAACGTGTCTTTCCCAGTATCATCAATACAAGTTACAGACTGGCAAACTTATTTTTCGATTGGTTGTGACATGCTTGGAATCTTGAATGTTCCTATTGTGCATTTTGTTATTACAAATTTTCACATGACCTCAAGTGACGGATAAAAAGGTCTCTCAAATCAGACAGTGAGGAGGGAATTTCACGGATGGCTATGAAAAAGGTTTGCTCTCGTGTGTTTCTGATTTTGTGTTGCGGGTTCTTGGTACTGTGTGTATATTGGTTCAATGGGGTGTGTTGCGTACCCCTGAGGTCTAGCTTGGACGTGGCTTTCATTTTACCAATAAAAATTCCTCATAAACCCTCTTCTTATACACTCTCAACCGTCATCTCGGACACCTCACAACAACAACGACGAAAAGTGAAAACATAAAAAACAAACACCGGTCGACGGAAAGTCCTGAAGTGAAGTTAGTGATAAAAACGAACATGTAGCATACGGAAAATGTTATAAACACACCATCAGAAATGGGTTGCAAAAAATAAAACCAAAATCAGTATCGTTTGAACCTGTGCATAAGAATATTCCTGGCCAAAAACGTTAGTAATGCCCTGCCGTAAAATATGTAGTATGAACATGAAGTTTGACAAGAGCATCTTTTTTCCCAACTGGGTTTGCGGCACACTCTAAAATGTTTACTTAACCTGAGGTCACATTTTACTCCTTTGGTAGTAAAAGGTCACAGCTATTTGTTGAATAAACTTGACTCACAAAGGTAGAGTAGCACTTTTACTCGCTGTTGCAAACATTTTACTCAATAAAGAGCCAACATTTGGACTCAACATTTGTTGAGTAATATTTACTCCGCTTTACTCAAACAGGTTGCGCTGTGACCTTTTTAGTCAACAGGGTGTATATAAACTTAATCAACAACAGGAGTGATTATTTTGTTCCTTAATTGGAGTAGAATTTTCGCCCAACTGTTGACAACGCTAGTTTTAACTCACACTGCATGTTGAGGCACACTGTTTGCCCAACGGTTGAGTTGAGTAAAATGCATGTTCAGTGTACTTGAACCTCCTCCTTCGGATATTCTGACTTGATTTCTGTAATATTCCTTCACACTTCAAAGGATGATAGACGATGTACTGAATTTTTGTTTTTGCAAAATTTTATACTGCAAATGCAAAATCATAACAAGAAAATAGGCCTAATATCATTTAAAAAAATTTCTACTATCACTCAGAGAAAAAACGGGTGTGGGGCCCATTTAGGACCCTATGTCACTAGTGCCCTGATGAATTTAGCATCCTTAACGGAATAAAGTGCATGTGATGGCTCAATTTCTGCCTGTTAAGGTTCTGCATCATCCGTGGACATGGGTCATATGGCCACACCAAAAAGAAAACGTAAGGTGTGAGATATTTTTTGACCACCACTCCACGATCCTGGAGCATAGGTGTGGCAACCGTTAAAGAGCGGAGCTAGTCATTATATTGATTGCTGACTACAATAGCAGTAGCGTTTATTCCGTAAAGGTTTCAGGATAGAATTGACAAATCTGCACGCTAATCCTCGCTGGTCTTAATTAGGTAGCGGACCTGATACAGTGGGTATCGGGTTCGAATGTCGTACTGCTTCTTCAGGTTAGAGGGAAAAGTAAAAAATTCAAGAGCTGCCCTTGAGGTTAGTGAGGGAGATCTGCTCCTTGAGCATGGTGGGGTCAAAAACTACAGCGTGCCGAAAAGAACTTCAGAGTCAAGTCCGCATGCTCGCAAGTCGGGAGATGTGTACGTGGATGTCGTCAACGTTGGTCGATCGGAAAAATTTTTTCCAAATATAGAGGCAGAACCTGCACACTATAACCACCATCTGTGCATAGAGGTATAAGCAGGGGACTGAGTGTTAAGAGTGTGCGCTCCGGATAAAATTGTGAATTTTGCGCACAAGTTAATTAGGCATTGATAATCCATCAACTGATGGAAGCACTTGTCACCCCCCCCCCCTAACACCCTCGTCTTAACCAGCCTTTTTTTGAACACGGTTACCAAGGGGGGGGGTGGTTACAACCCCCCTCTAGAATTTTTTATAAAGCAACCCGATGCTATGATTGTGATACCAGATGGAGAGTTATGGTCCTCCTCTTCCATTGATACAAAATAAGTACCAACAGACTAGTCTGGCGTTCACCAATGATGTCATCAAGGTCGCGAGTCGGCACAATTGGCATTTTCCATAGAAAATAGGGAAAATCCAATTTTGCGCTAAAAAAAAGTAGGAATATCGGATTTGTCATGCGGTTTTCAGCTCTAAATGATGGCATTGGCTAGTTTTTTACATAAACAAAGAGTTTTAGAGCCATACTGGGCATAAATTTCAAAAATATACCATAAAAAGTCCTTGGGTGGCACCACCCCCCCCCTTACCTTCGACTTTGACGGCATACCCTAACCCGGTGAAGGTGCTACATCACATTTTTTTCGCTAAAATGACCGGAAAGGATGAGAGAACGATTACTAGAAGCTTTTTACGATTTTTTTTAGCGTTTTAGCGCCACCGAACGAAGTCGTAGGGGGGGTGGTAACAACCCCCCCCCCCCTTTGGTAAGACGGGGGTTAATGGCCCCCAGCTTGGGTTCAAGGTTATACAGGGGTCAAAAATTAAAAATGTTCTGAATGTGTTAAAAAGCACACCATGGTGTTTGTCTGGTCACAATGATTCCAAAAAGGTATAGTTTACACTATCTGTGGCTTATAGTTCCGGAGTTATGGGGTAAAAACTGTAAAAATGTTGAAAAAAGTCAATTTTGGTGTGTACATGGATCAAAAGTTAAAAGTTGCTTTGATTCAGTTAATATGTAGGAACATGCTATAAATCCGTCACTATATCATGAACCTAATCGCCAATTTGCGTAAATGTTGGTGTGACGGATAAGATGAGTAACTTTTCCAATGTATTACATCCATTTTATCAAGTACGAATTCATGACTATTAGCTTAAATAAATTGTCAATTGTTCATTTTATTTATTAATCGGATTTGATCGTTTGAATCGTATATGGGGATGCTTCCATTTTTGTTCACTTGATATATATGTGCAGTATAATATTATTTGTCTCTGTATTTGCTCTGTATTCATATTTTTAGCTCTTTAAATATTTTGTTGTTGTCGGGTACTTTATCTTTTAGTTGATTTAATTTGTTTGTATGTATGTGTTATGGTTGTCTCTAAGGATGTCAGTGCATCTTGCTCCAAAATGATGAAAACCTCTCATAAATTAATCTGCTGTAAAATATGTCGACTATTTGTTCATAAAAACTGTACCAAGCTAAAACAATGGGAACTTAAAAATATAAATTCAGATGATCGTGTCTGCAACAATTGCAGTAACAATTTTAATGAGACTTGTGGCACAGAGAGTTACCCAAATGATATGGAAAACTTAAATGCTAATGCCGATGTATTAAATATTGCTTTTGGAAAGTATGACAAGATGTGTTTTAATCCCTTACGCTATGAAAATATGTCAAAAGAATCCAAAACAATAATGAAAATCTTCTCAAAAGTGCTAATATTGAATATGTATATGCTACCTCCGAACAACTTAGTCAAAATATTTCAAATGAACAGGCTAATTTTACCATTTTCAATTTAAATATCCGAAGTCTAAAGAAAAAAAAATGATAAATTAAATCAGTGTCTGAATAGTTTTAAGCATAAATTTACTCTAATTGGCTTAACAGAAACCCAATTGAAAGACGAACCCTATGAATGTTTAAATTTACCAGGTTATAACTTGGAATATGTAAACAGAGTTGGGCGAAAGTCAGGTGGTGTTTGTTTGTACATAAAATGACATCAAGTATAAACTAAGAACTGACTTATGCAGAGCAAATTCAAATTTTGAATCATGTTTTATTGAGATAGAAAACAATTGTCGTAACATCCAAGTAGGAGCATTTTATAGAGCACACACAGCTATTGATACAGATGTAGATCAAATTCTTCAAATTCTGAGTAAAGAAAATAAGACATGTTATTTACTTGGTCACTATAATATAGATCTTTTGAAAGACGAAACTCATAGACCTTTTTAGACTTAATCTATTCATACTTTATAGTCCCTTGCATCCTAAAACCTACTCGTATAACGGAAACATCAGCAACAATAATTGACAACATAATGACAAATTCCAATGAAAATGTTAAGACCGGAATTTGGGTAATAGTCCATAAGCTGCCATCATCAGATTTTCCGGATGTCCCCTTGACTAGGATTAGGTATGTTTCCGCCCCGAAAAGCTGCACGTTAGCGTGTCCTGCCCATTTCAAAATGGCCGACATTGTTTTATGTAAAACCGACAATTATAATTTCATTACAGATAGAAATTGTATCCATGACTGCACGAAACCAAGTTTTTAACTGCCTGAAAGGGGCTTAAATATATAGGCGTCCAAGATGGCCGCCGCAAGGAGGCATATTTTGCTAAATGAACTTAAAATGGCACATTGTTGAAATAAGAACCTGGGTGATATTTTGGGAGCTCCAAAAAGAATTTATGGCATTTATATTTTACGTACAGGCCTGTTTTTAAAGATGGCGGTGATTATATTCGCTCTAGGGTACGTAAATCAAGAATAAAAGCAACCCTACCCATCTTTCGACGTTATTAAACAACACTTCCTAATAATGACCCTAAATCATTTCCAAGATGTAAAAAATATTAAAGTGGGGTATTGACTTGTCCTGGAGAGTGCCGTTACTATAGCTGGTTACTACTTGGGCCATATAACGTAGTTTAAACTGCCTCTATAATAGTTCATAGGAAGACAACAGCTCATATCAACCTGATACAATAAAATCATAATAAATGGGTGTGGACTGTATTTAAGGACTATTCAGTGACGTCATAGGTGTTTCCCAGTAAAAATAAAAATATTCTTATGAAGAAGTGAAAAAATTGTCTATATGTAGAAGTAAAATTTAAATATGAAAAAAAAAAAAAAAAAAAACTAAAACCTACTCGTATAACGGAAACATCAGCAACAATAATTGACAACATAATGACAAATTCCAATGAAAATGTTAAGACCGGAATTTGGGTAATAGTCCATAAGCTGCCATCATCAGATTTTCCGTTCGTTGCACCCAATTAGTGATTAATTTTCCCATGCATCACCTTGAAGGGGATGTCCCCTTGACTAGGATTAGGTATGTTTCCGCCCCGAAAAGCTGCACGTTAGCGTGTCCTGCCCATTTCAAAATGGCCGACATTGTTTTATGTAAAACCGACAATTATAATTTCATTACAGATAGAAATTTTATCCATGACTGCACGAAACCAAGTTTTTAACTGCCTGAAAGGGGCTTAAATATATAGGCGTCCAAGATGGCCGCCGCAAGGAGGCATATTTTGCTAAATGAACTTAAAATGGCACATTGTTGAAATAAGAACCTGGGTGATATTTTGGGAGCTCCAAAAAGAATTTATGGCATTTATATTTTACGTACAGGCCTGTTTTTAAAGATGGCGGTGATTATATTCGCTCTAGGGTACGTAAATCAAGAATAAAAGCAACCCTACCCATCTTTCGACGTTATTAAACAACACTTCCTAATAATGACCCTAAATCATTTCCAAAATATTAAAGTGGGGTATTGACTTGTCCTGGAGAGTGCCGTTACTATAGCTGGTTACTACTTGGGCCATATAACGTAGTTTAAACTGCCTCTATAATAGTTCATAGGAAGACAACAGCTCATATCAACCTGATACAATAAAATCATAATAAATGGGTGTGGACTGTATTTAAGGACTATTCAGTGACGTCATAGGTGTTTCCCAGTAAAAATAAAAAATATTCTTATGAAGAAGTGAAAAAATTGTCTATATGTAGAAGTAAAATTTAAATATGGTGACCTAAGATTCCGTTGAGCACATCAAGTGCTATCTTTGTTTCTGACTTGTACCACAGGCTCCTTCTTGCTCTCTACTGCCTAGATCAGCTTCCTTCCAAGCATCAACTAGTGTTGAGTGGTCTACAATTATCCAGGAGTACGAGAGAAAATTGCGGGAAAATTTTATCAATAGTTTTCGTTATGGTTCTTATTTTGTCGAAAAAGATGTGCAGGAGTGTTTTCTTCTTGATTTATGTCCCCCGGAGCGGGTATAACCACCGCCATCATGAGTTATGATCATGTCCGCAATACACAAATGTCATTAAATCTCTTTTTGGTGCTCTCAAAATATTACTCGCATTCTTACCCCACCTATTTGGCAATTTTAGTACATTTAACAAAACATGCCTCCTACCGGCGGCCATCTTGGACACTTAAATGTTTACGCACACTTCAGTAAGGTACAACTTTATTTCGTTTAGTCCTGAATAAAATTCCTATCTATAATGAAAATACAATAGCAGTTTTTCATAAAACAATGGTGGCCATTTTGAAATAGGCAGTACGCGCTAATGTGCAACTTTTCCGGGCGGAAATATACCTAATCCTAGTCAGGGGGATACCCCCTTCAAGGTGATATATTGGAAAATTAATCACCAGGTGGGTGCAACAAACTCGAATTTTAAGGCCCGTACAGAAACTGGCTTATGGACTATAACAGACATTAGGCTGATCATTTCCCAACTGTGTTATTTAAAAACTTGAATAGTTTTAAAGAAAAAACAAATATTGGTGACAACAAGTATGCGTATAGTAGAATTCATAGTGAAGACAATATTGACAGATTCAAGAATAACCTTTCCCGTGTAAATTGGAATAATATACTTGATGGTAACGATGTAAACAGTGTTTAAAACAATTTTGTAAACAAATTCAATGAACTATATGATGAGTGCATCCCATTAAAAAGATCTAGAATCAATAGAAGGAAAATTCCAAAGGTCTATTGAAAAGTATTAATGTTAAAAATAAATTATATAAACAGTATCTCTTGTGTCCAAATGAGGAACATTCTGTTAAATTTAAAACATATAGGAATAAGCTTAATAATTTAATTCGAAAGTGTAAGCGAGGATACCATCATAAAAAGTTTGAAAGCATAAAACCTAATATCAGACAGACGTGGAAGACAATAAGTGATATAATCGGTCGAGGAAAAACAGGAAGCCAACGATATACTTTTAAAACTGACGATGGTGATGTCATTACTGAGCCTAGTAGTATTTCAAACTTATTTAACAATTTCTTTGTTGACATTGGACCAAAACTTGCTTCGAAAATAAAACTAGTAGAAGACCAGCCTGTGGATCCCGTGACCAAACTCTGGAGACAAAGATTTGAAGGCGTCTTGGGGTTCCCTGATCGATGTTGAAGGTTTTTGACTTGGGCTTGCCGCTTCAATGTTCCGGCATTTTGGGGAAGGGGCAAACAAAGTTAACACGGTGGTAAAAATTGAAAACTGTCACAATTGAATTAATATGCATGTCGAATTACTCGCCTTATCATACGGAATCTAAAAATGTATAGTTTGTTATAGATCAGACTTCAAATGAGGACACTATGGCCAAAAATGTCCAAAGGTCAATGCACTTTCAGTCAAGGTCAAATTGCTAATATAAACCGATTTTAAAGATGTGAATGGCTAATTATATGTTTTCGTGTATGACAAATTCAATTTTGCAACTTTTAATAGTTCAAATGTTAGTCTTGACCTTGAAATGCAAAATGGCGGCTATTTCAGAATATTTTCCAAAATATCAGAAAGATTGGTTTTTAATAGATGTATGGATTATTTTGATAAGAATAAGATATTGAACGAGAAGCAATTTGGTTTTAGACCGAAGCACTCAACAAACAATGCTATTTTTAAATTAGTAGATAAAATCGCGAATGCTGTTGAACGCAATGAAAGCATAGTTGGTATATTCTTGGATCTGTTAAAAGCCTTTGACGCCATAAATCACGATATTTTGTTGTACAGGCTAGAATATTATGGTATCAGAGGCATTGCACTTGAATGGTTTAAAAAAGTTATCTCAATAACCGAAAACAATTCCGAAAGGGTGAACAAACGTTTGATTTTATTGTCATGTTTCCTAAGTATGGCGGATTAAAGGAACTGGAAACGATTACTTGCCGATTGCACTCCAGAAGGAATACAGGCACAGAAACAAAAGAAATGGCTATAAAACAGCCGCTTAATGAATTGAAAAAAAAAAAAAAAAAAAATAAGATATTGAACGAGAAGCAATTTGGTTTTAGACCGAAGCACTCAACAAACAATGCTATTTTTAAATTAGTAGATAAAATCGCGAATGCTGTTGAACGCAATGAAAGCACAGTTGGTATATTCTTGCATCTGTTAAAAGCCTTTGACGCCATAAATCACGATATTTTGTTGTACAAGCTAGAATATTATGGTATCAGAGGCATTGCACTTGAATGGTTTAAAAAGTTATCTCAATAACCGAAAACAATTTGTTCGTTATGAAAAGCATGATTCTGATAACAGGGTTATGAAATGTGGTGTACCCCAGGGTTCTATTCTGGGTCCGTTGCTTTTTATATTATATACACACACTGGCCAAAAGTATTGCAACATGCAGAAAAATAAATTCATAATCACCAACTGATTTCAAATTATACCATGGATTCTTGATCATACAATACGTATTAAATTTTAAAGTTGTGTTTTTCATACAGATGTTATTCAACCCGAAAGGGTGAACAAACGTTTGATTTGATTGTCATGTTTCCTAAGTATGGCGGATTAAAGGAACTGGAAACGATTACTTGCCGATTGCACTCCAGAAGGAATACAGGCACAGAAACAAAAGAAATGGCTATAAAACAGCCGCTTAATGAATTGGACGGGTTCATTAGGGTTTACTTAAATGTTTATGGGAGAAAATCAGAGTGGTTGTGTGGACCGGAAATGAGATAATGTCAATGAAAGACAGTGGTCTTCAAAAAATTCAGAAATTCAGAGACACCCGAAATGCAATTCGAATGATAAAAAAACGTGTTTTACGTAAATCATGTATAATTACGCGTTCACATTGCCTGACAAACAGCACAATGTCAACGGTGAGATTAACAAGTTGGTTTAAAGTTATCACATGACCTCTTTCTTGCCATTAAATTTCTTGAGTCCAACGGTGATGAAAGTGCTCCAATCTTTAATTGACATTATCTCATTTCCGGTCCATACAAGCACTCCGATTTTCGCCCTAAATATTTACAATAGACCTTGACAAACCCGTAAAATTCATTTAGCGACTATTTTGCAGCCTTTTTGACCTTCCTGTGCCCGTATTTCTGCTGGAGTACAATCGGCAAGTTATCAAGAACCAGCTCCTTTAACCCGCCATATTTAGCGCTAATGACAATCAAATTGAAGGTTTTTTGCACTACCTGATTCTGGGAAACCGCATCTGTTTGAAAATCCAAACTTTTGACAATAATTACGCAATGTGTAGTCAGAAACTCCTGGTACAATTTTAAATCAATTTTTAATATAAATTGCTATTCTGAATGTTGCAATACATATGGCCAGTGTGTGTATAAATGATATTGTAAATACTACTTCTCTATTTGAAATTATTATTTTTGCTGACGATACAACCATCTTGTATTCTCATCCAGATATAGCCTCCCAAAATGATAAAATTAACAATGAACTTCAGGAAATTAATAATTGGTTTCGGGCAAACAAATTATCCGTCAATGCAAGCAAGACTAATTATATGGTTCTTGGAACATATCACAATACAGCTGAATTTGTTGATGTAAATAACAAAAATCACATGACAATTGATTCTCAAGTGGGTAATTTTAGTAATATTGAAAAAATGAAACTTAATATCAAACTTGACGGTGTTTCATTAAATAGAGTAAGCTCAACCAAATTTCTGGGAGTCATTATTGACGAAAATCTAACTTGGAAAAACCATATTGTTGCAATTTCAAAAACCATCTCAAGGAATGTAGGAATACTGGACAGACTCAAACACTTCGTAACTGAAAATATTTTATATTCGTTTTATTGTACCCTAATTTTGCATTACATAAACTACGGTGTCTCAATTTGGGGCAATACATGTAAAACATATTTAGATAAGTTATTAAAACTCCAAAAAATGGGCAGTCAGAACGGTCTCGAACAGCTACTATAGAAGCCATACCGGACTTCTGTTTGCAAAATATAATGCTCTTAATGTATACGATATATTTAAGCTCCTCAGTATATTTATGTATAAACACCACACAAATCAACTCCCACACATTTTATCAACATATTTCATAAAGCATGTTCAGACACACAATTATCCAACAAGAAATGCCCAGGACTATCAAATTACTAAAACGAAGAAATTGTTCTGTAATCGTGCTACTAGAAATTGTGGACCAACCTTTTGGAATTCTCTTGACAACACTATAAAGCAATGAAACACTTCAGAAGCCGATTGAAATCAAGTTTAATTTCCAATTATAAATGATTTCGTTTTCGGAGCAGGTCATGTGCATTTGTTGTTGTTTTGTGTAGGATTATAATGTGTTTGTTTTGGTAATTGAAACTCTAAGTTTAGGGCATGGTCGCTTCAGGTCTTATTGGCCTTTTGATCATGTCCGCAATATCATGTTTGTTTTTTTAAATGCCTGACTTTCGTTGCTGTACGATGATATTGAAATAAAGTTTGATATGATGATTTGATATCGTCACACGACGATATATATATATATATATATATATATATATATATATATATATATATATATATATATATATATATATATATATATATAAAATTGGTCTTTCAGCGCATTTTTTTCTGCCCAAAGGGTAGTATAATTGTTTTACCACCAATATCTTCAACAATGTATAAGTCCCCTGTGCCTTGTACCGTGTATACTGTACACACACTCCCAGTTGCAGATAAAGAGAGTGCCGTGTGTGGTTTGCTAGTCTCATTCACAGCAATGCAATGTTCACACAATGATTCAATTTTGTACTAAAAATAGTGATATGCTTAAATTGTTGTACCTATTGATCCACCCTAAATTCATATCCAACCAATCATAAGTATAGCTTATACTGCTATCTGGATCCAAGGTTAAATATGCCATGCACGTACTGTTCCATCTCTTGGGGCAAGGTTTAACAATATTGTAGAGTATATAACCTTGTTGCTTGTCACATATTACTGAATGTGCATATTTTGCATATTAAAATGTGTTGTTTATCAATATCTTTATGGGTAAAAGTCGTAAAACATTGTCTAGTATTATAAGTGGGAATAAAGTAGCCTAATTTGAAGTGACAATGGTTGAAAACAGTTGTATATTATATTAGTCGAGTTACATTGATGAATATTTAGTGAATTTTGTACAAAGTTGTGGACTGGCCGAACATTTTACATTCCAAACACCAATTCATGTTGACAATTGATGAAAAGCAGATAACTGAACATCCTTAATGTGAATCGTCACCATAGTATTATTACACATGTTGGACTATTAATCATGCGAATGAATAAAATGGAAAAGTGGTTCACTTTTTTCTCCCTAGCAATTTGCCTTATATTGTGGAAGTCTGATTTTTTTAGAACCAGCAACCAAGGTCCAAAACAAACAACTGTCTTGGACAAAACCATATCTGATCTGGGTCAATGCTATACATAGGTTGTGTGGAATAGGCCTGTCTGTATATAACATGCTTGATCTGGGTCAATGCTATTGCATATGATGCATGGTGCATAGGCTCTGATCGCTCAGTACAAGATGCTCTATAGTTGATGTATCTATAGTGAGCAAATTGATGTAAAATTGCTGGGCGCGGAGTAAATTGGCTGTACAAATGCCACTTAGTTTGAGAAAACATACCAGTCTACCATGTCAATCATGAAATTCCATCACTTTCTTTATATTATAACTAACTGCATTTTCAGACATTTAAAACAGTTTTTTCAGATGAAATACAAAAAAAGTAGTCCGCCCAAGATTTTTTATCCTTACAGCAGTCAGGTTAGTAGTGTATAACCTAAGTATATAGTCCCTAGAGGAAAATCTGACGATCACCACAAAAAAAAGCTATCGTTATCTTTCTTGTTAGAAATTTCCCCTAAAACAAGGCAGGGATATCCGTTTCGTGATTTTTTCAAAAGCACATTTAAATGCAATTAAGGGACGTTAGGGATATATATCATATTATTATTAATAAATATATTTTTATTACATATGGAAAACGCTTTATGTTTGCTGAGGCAACATGTCAGCCCCGGACTTTGATTAGAATTGCCTTTCTTCTTTTTCAAACGTCCTCCGGAAACGTCCACGTTTACAACGTCACAATAGAGACCCTTAGTTTTCCGAAACATGGAACGTAAACGTTCACGTAAGACGTCATGTGACCCGTTTTGGACCAATCATTGATGATATATCATGTATTACGTGAACGTTTACGTGCCACGTTTCGGAAAACTAAGGGTCTCTAATAGGGTATTCTGTAAAGGTGAACTTATGAAATTTTATAATATTCAGTGGTTGACCCATCAGGATCGTCAAAGTAGGGGCGTTAAGAAGAGTTAAAAATTGAATGTTATTTTTAATAACATTCAATTGTTACCAGCATGTTACACCGGTTCATATGACTCTTCACACATGCATGGTAGCTTCGAATTTCGTATGCTGGTCCAACCATGGAAGAAAGAGATATAGAAGGAACCACAACGACCCACTTGACGTTTGAACGATCTATCTGCCGTTGCAATTGTTATTCATATTCTCTCAAGTGGCCCTTCCGAGGATAATCCTATACAGATTTTCTCGCTCGAGAAAATTCTCAGTTCGTGGTTGTTTCTTCATTGCGGAAAGATTCCGCGTCATTCCGATCGTCAAAATCGTAGCACTCTGAAAGGATTACCCCAGATGACCTTGAACCGTTATGAGCCTATAATCCTGAAAATAATGACCGTAGATATGGCAAACTATTCCTTTTTAATCCTCATGACCAGATGAATAAATTGGTGTAGGTTTCAAAACAATTAGACCTGTTTTACTTTTGACCCTTGTACAAAATTTACATAACTTTTACATCTTGCCCCATTGTTGATTTTTTTAAGACTTTGGACACATTACTCTGTGACAATTTAGAAGTACGATAACACAAAAAATTGTTTCTGTCGCAATTTTTAGGCCAAATAAAAACAATTTTCTTGTACTAAACGGGCGTATATCCCTAACTTCCTTTTCAGAAAAATGACTACCAACCTGACGATTACCGCAAAAAGAGGGAGGAAGCGTTATTTTCCTTGTTAGATCTAGGCGCAATTTCCCCGTAACATCGCTTCGTGATTTTTGAAAAGTGGAAAAGTCAGTTAAGGGGTGTGAGGGATATGTGACAGCTCATATGATAAAATTATGTTCATCCTTAATTAATAAAAAAGACTTCAATGTAAAAAGGTGCTACAGCTCAACAACTGTAACTCCACCAAGCCTTGACAGATTGCCATGAAGCTCCATCCGATGATACTTCTGAACATTCCGCATTTAACCATGAAGCCGGATTTTTATTTTCTGGCTGCCATGGCAACCACCTGAGCCAATCAAAACACAGTGGGCTATAATTTAAAAAGTTAATAAAATTTCAAAAAAATTGCTTCATGGTGTGATAGAACATGTAATATACATTATTTATGCCAAATATGGCGCAATTTGCATCTTTCGTTGATCGTTGAGCAGCATCATGTTAACGCAAATTAGACATTTCGAAATAAATACGTTTAAACATCTTTCATTGCGTGAGCTTTCCATTAAAAAACAAGTAACAAATATAATTATTCTATCACTTTTAGTTATAATATTAATTATCCTAATTAGCAACACAAGTTTTATTTAAATTATTTTTTGAATCCTAAATGTTAAAATAGCAGGGCGAGAAAACAATAGAATAAATAGGAAATATAGAAAAATGTCAAAAAGGTATAAATTTACTTGAACAGAACAATATTTCAATACTTATTGGACCAGTTTCAACAAAGAACTGTATAACTTGACAAATATTATATTTTTAATTAATTTCGTTAAATAATAGCAGATTGAACAAATATTGCCTGTAAAAAGCATAGGAAACAGCACCGTTTTGGCAATCTTTGCATTACGTCTTCTGCTTTAAAGTGCCATAAAGTTGGAACCGAATGTCCCATTTTAATGGAATAAAAAGCATCTGGAGTACACAATTTTCTTCAACTGTCAATTGTTTTTCCTCACTTTTGAATATAGAGTGGATTTTGGTCATTTTCTTTATTGATCATGCTCCCTTAATTAAATTATATTACTTTTTAGTGTGCAGTACAATCAGTTTGGAGTATTTCTTGTTTAGTGCAAAGAAATAGAAGTTATGTATGATTAAATAAATGATAAGTACAAATAGCAATTACATAAGGTAGCGCATTATATGTCATTCTTTCGTGCACTGTTTAAGGGCACCTGATATCAATGGTCCAAGTGTGTATAAATAAGGGTTCATAGACGAATTTATGGGCAAAATAAATACCACAGTCCAGACAAACATTTCGTGAGGAACATATATGATTCCCGCTTGAGACAAAGTACCCATTGCTATAACAGGCGCCCAGCATACGAAGTCAGAAAGCACAAGAACTCCCATACGAAGTGCCAACATAATATCTTCTTTAACATTTGGTGCGTGTGCCTGGTGTCCAGCTTTCCTCACAGAAATGTAAGTGATCACATACAAAACTAGCACCATCGAAAAAAGAATACAGTTCAAACCGAGGAAAATCACGACAGAAAAGTACCACGACAACTGATCCGCTTCAGTTGTTGGAATTGTAAATGAATATTGAGTACTATTACTACCACTTGCGTCCACATCGTAGCTTGGTGGACGAATCGCACGTGGTAAACCGATGCAGACGTCAGAAAGACCGTAAAAGTCTGGATTAATGTCAGTCAGAATTGATGAAAGCAACGCTAAAGGGACTGTAAAGAACCAGATACAATCGATAATCAAAGAAGCTGAGAAAGGCTTCAAATGATTTGTGCTGAACGGATATACGAGACACAAGTACCTATCAACTGTAACCAATAACAACAAAAGTACAGCTGTTTCACTCGTGAGAAATGTAAGAAAATTTGCAATTTTGCAAACGGAACTCGATCTCCATGAATCGGAGTATTTAAAGAACTGGTCACCATAATATAAGTCTGCACTTGCTATAATTCAGGCTGATATTTTTCCTGATGTCCCTAGTAGAACCACTGCTGCTTATCATGATGTTGATGTGGGTGATTGTGCACCAATAAAACAGCACCCTTACGAGTAATCCTAGCAAGAAGAAATATCAACAAAAGAATTGCCAACCAATGCACTAATTCCAAGGACCCACATAAATACTCGGAGAATAACGTGCTGCATCAAGCTACCGCAATTAAATAATATTGGTTGCGCATTCAACGTGACACATTTTTCCAACTGTTCAAAGTAGCAACACAACCGATGGTCATCGATAGATCTGTTTACAAGATAACAAAATGCTGGATATTGGTTTCACATTTAAATATTCAACCGTTTAAAAATCTCATAAATTCAATTTTATATTAATGATCCCTGGCCTTGATCTCTGATGTGTCAATTAATCTTTGTTCTGTAGGGTAACTACGGGTGCCTCTGGGATTAGCAGCAGTTTTTTTTAATGCTTTCCCGACCTGTCCTTAACGAGGCCTTCGGTTGTTTCTATATACACTCTCCACGCTGATTAGGTATGGTATGATGTAATGTGGAAAATTTGTACAATAATAATGCATGTCACGGGCCCGTTAGTGGTTCGGCGGTGTTCCACATTGTGTGAAAGTTTACCTACTTTATGGTGTTTATTTCCTTAATTCAGTAAAGCATTTCGGTTATTGTTGAGTTTCTGTGTTTGCATGTGGAATTCTTTGTATAATACTCTTCCTTGATGTTATTTTATTAATGCTATTGTTCGTTTTGTTATTTAAAATGGGATGTTGGGTGCACTGGATTTGTAATTCAGAGTGCCACCGTTTTGAAGTGTACTTTTAGCCCAAGAAAAAATAAATAATTCAAACGTGCCCAGTGATATTACATTGCAAAATTCCACCTTTACGGGGCAAAAGTGATGGAAAATATCCAAATTTGGAACTGGCAAGAAAGAAATCCATTTTTTTTTAAAATTAGGTTAAAAACGCGTGTTTTTTTGTTTTTAAAAATTATTTAAAAAGTGCGAATTTGGCAATTTGTTTACTGATTAATTATGTTCTTTCCATCTCTTCTTCAAAAAATAGGGGAGGAGTTCCTTTCCTTCTTCTCTTCCTCCCCCCCACCCCCCCATGATTTTCGTTTTCTTTAACTGTCTTCTTGGTATCCACTTTAATGGTATAGGTTTAATATTTATATATGGGCACTGAGTGGCAGTAATATCTTATAGAATCACATCCGCGGTCAAAAAAAAATCCCCGTTCGAAAAAATAGGGCGCTTCTTTTAAATGTCTTCATGTCTCTTTAAAGAAACAAATTGGAGATATTTCTACATGTAATTTACACATTAAAAGCAAAAAATGCCTTCATTAGTACTTTTTCATTCGTGTATTCTAGCAATATACATAAAGTTACCAATACATTCATACTTCATACAACATACCTACATACACACATTGCATAGCACAATACATACATACCATCTATCAAATATAAAATGTACCACTGTACAAGCTTGGCTAAATTCATGATCATGATTGCCTGTTTATTCCACGTTGATCATATGATATTATTTTTCTTCCTTCCTTTAATTCTTTTCTAAACTATCTAATGTACAGATGATGTTAACTTATGTTTATAGACATTACTGGTATCTTCACCCTACCATTCTTGTGCGCTTAAAGCGAGTCAGAGATTCCTGAGGAGGCGGCCCTCACATTTTTCAAACAATCGTGTTTTTGCCTATACATAATTCCTGTCCATATAATATCACTGTGTGAAAAAGCTAAGCTCAAATCGAACCCCTTCATAGAAAATCACACTTTGTTATAAATTTCCGGTCCGAAATTTTATTAACACAGTAATCCTAGCACTTAATCTCTACATAAATGTTCACTACATCAAAACGAAAAATTCGATTCATCTCAAACCTGAATTGTGCATTTTAGGTTGCTACCTTTTAGTTCTCGTTGCTATTTTTAATTATTTCCACAAAAACTTTATATTTTGAAATCTCTGAGTCAGCCTTTAATTCTTTTTTTAATTTTAAACCTTACATGCATGCAATATATTCATGTATGTGTTAATTAACCTTATTTTTACAATCTGCCTTGTCTAATTCATAACTTTTGTTCTTTTAATTTTGTTCAATATGATGTCCTAATTAATGCGCAGTGCAACCGAGCGTGTGCACTGCGGAACTCGTACATGGTACCCAATATCGGATCTTGTATCCTGCCCCCCACCCATATCTTATTTTTACGCTTGCTCATCTGCTCTCGCCATCCATTGGGCTCCTACATATTAACAAGACAGGTTGTCGTGTACATGACCTCTGCTGTCACTGATAAACTACAGTCTAGTCGTTTGATTTTTTTTTCTGTCATCAACCTCAGCCTGGTATATGCTTGGACTTGCTTAAACTGTATACCGGTACTTATTTGTACAGTATTGTTTTTGACGTATTATGTTATACGCACACACATTCCCTAATCATAATTGTTTTGCTTGCTTGACTTATGTCATAAATCTTATCTGTTTATACTGCTAGGAGGCCTCATGCTATTCTCTGAGTTCAATTGAGTTTTGTTACTCATTTTTGTATTAACCCTACTACAATTCCTGTATCCATACAAATAACATACACGCACACACACACACATACCCCCGCCCACGCCCACATACCACACACAAACAGCCACAAACACACACGCAACTACTCTGGCACATAATGTAAGCGCTATGATCCTCATTATTCTATGTTTGCATCTACTAGAGTGTCTCATATGTTATTACTTTTATTTAGCATTTCTCAAGTGCCCACTGTATACACACATTGTTTTTATATTCGTTTTTGTTTAATTTAAATCACACACAACTAAGCCCTGGTATCCATGCTAACCACCTCCTTACTTTGTTTTTTGCGCTCGCTTAATGGCTAAACACCCTCTTTTTTCTAAAATATACATTGTTTTTCTGTCATCTCCAGTTTTCTCTACTTTGCTGTCCTTATAAGACGTCACTGGATCGTGCATTCACATTGTTAATGACGCTTGCAAATCCCTTGTCACATTCTTTCAGTCTTTTGTGACCAAAACCTGTTTTATTTTTTTTAACCTAAGTTTCAAATTCCCTTGAATGTAGCAACCTTACATTTAAGTCAATGCGTATCTTAGTTTATGTATAATAATATTTATTAATGTATTGTTAATTCGCTTACCCGTGTGGAAGTAACTCTATTTTTGTATCACCTGCTGTACTGTAAAGTTTTTAAATAATCCTTAGCAATTCGTATTATCTTACCCCTTGTTTGTTTTTTACTCTGGTGCTTGTCTTCGTTGCGTTCGCTTGTCTGACTTGTCAACACATCTTGTCCATAGGGAGTGTCGGACTTTATCTACCCGGTTTCTTATCTGCTCTAGCTCTCTAATTTTCCTTCCTCTTTCAATCTACCTCATCCAACCCATCTCTCACGAAAGCCCCTCTCGCTCCTCTCTCTACCTCATCCAACCATCTCTCAAGCCCCCTCTCTCGCTCTCCTCTCTTATTCTCTCTCGTTCTTTCTCTCTCCTTCATAACCCCTCGCAGTAATTTCCTTTGATTATCCATTCAGTATGGCCGGGCCCCTGCAACATACGAACTGCCTCCATTTAAACCACCGCTTCACGACGAATGACTTTTCGCGCATCACTATTAATTTTTTTCAACCACACTAAATTGACCTCGGCAAACTTAATTCCCTTTTGCCATAACCGTTACTTACGGCCCCATATCACATCTCAACATGTGACCACCACCATCCTTCATTACACCAAACAATTCTGGCTCTGATTCCCGTTATCACACTGATGACAGCTTCAACACCCCACTAAAAAACCATCAAGCAATTACTCATTTTCCATATTCCATTTCAACTGTCGTGTATCCACAAATCACCATGAAGAAATCACTAACTACCTTGATCACCTCAAACCCACTCTTTCTCCTGTCTTTAAAAAAAAAAGCATTTTCCAGCCAGAAATATGGCTTACTGACACCAAGCCACCACCTCACTTTAATGGCTACACGTACATTCCAGGACCGCTCACGCGGCAGAGGAGGGAGTTTTTTTTTACATAAAAAATCACCTCTCATATAAATCATTGACATAACACCAGGACCAGCATTTGACTCACTTTTTATCGATCTCCACCATTAACACCAAAATAGACCCCAAACACGTAACTGTCGGGTTTATTTACAGATTGCATGAATACACAATAACAATCCCAAAATTTTTAACACTACTACGAGCATCTTCTCTCTCGCGGAGCTAAATAAACCCAACCTGACGTTCCTATATTTCGGTGCACTTAATATCAATCTTCTAATTATTCCACTCATCTACACATTAACTGCTTTATTAACACATCACGTGCAAACTCGACATCCCCAAAATTAACATACCTTACAAGAATACGCATAACACAGCCACGCCCATTGACAACTTTATCACCAACTCCACTGACACAGCTCCACCCAGGGATATTTGTCACTGACACTACAGATCCCTTCCCAATCTTCCTCATTACATCCCCCAAGCATAAGCAATGCCACAAAAACAACACATCCCTAAAAACTTGACAAGAGATCACAACCTTCGCACATTTAACCGTATACTCAACACTGAATCTGGTAACATAAGACTCATAGAAAATAACCCGAACATTAGCGTACCAATGCAACTTCATTACACTTTATCCACATTACAACGAATCATTTCCCCCTACAAAAGAATACCTTAAAACTCGTAACCATAAGCATCCCAGGCTTACAACAGCAATTTCCAAGTCAATCAAACACAAGCACGGCCTCTACAAATAATAACCTGAAGAAAACACACCATCACCAAACACATTAACAAACAATACAAAAAACAAATTAACTCACATTATTCATTGAAAAAAACCAACACAGACCAAATTCAGAAGCTCAAAAATGATCTTACCAAAACCTGGACATTCCTCAAACACATTCTAGGTAGAAAGGTATCCAATAAACAAATCCCTGACCTTTTCACACACCCATCTTAAAGAAGCCGATCCTGACCCGCTTAACATAGCTAACGCATTCAACGATCACTTTACTACCCTGGGCAAAACTTTGCTAACACAATTCCACCTCCAAATAACTCATTAATAAACACGCTTCCAAAAACACATTCCCTTCAATTTTTTCTGAATCCAGTTACTGTATATGAAATGCAAAACTTTGCCACCGTTGAAACCTGGTAAAAGGTGCTGGTACCATAAGAATAGATCCTGGATGGCTAACAACTCATATGATAACATACATATCGCGCCTCTGAATGCACATATTTAAAATAACACTCACTTTCTCACCGAACTTTCCCAATCACCTCAGCAGCCCAAAGTCAGTCCTATTTTTACAGAAAACAAAATACACCTACTTGCAACTTGAAATGACAGGCCATTTCTGTTCTTTTTACTTCCATCTTTTTCAAAACTACTGAAAAATCATTACACACGTTTGTCCTACATGCTATAAGCAACAATTCTTGTCGATGAACATACGGTTTTAGGCCCAAACGGTCAACTTACATGGCACTCCGTGAACTAACAACCAACCTCAACCACGGGCCCTCACCTTGCAGCACTAAAAATAAACTCCACACCATTGGGGTATCCTGGATCTCTCCAGGCTTTTCGACCCATTGACCACAACATTCTCCTCCACAAGCTTTATCATTACGGTTTCCCATGGTTTAGCCTTGGAGTGGTTCATGAGTTACCTCACTAACCGCTCACAATCAGTCTACGTACACTCCATCGCATCATCAATCAAACCTATCCCGTTGCGTCCTCAAGGCTCCATCCTGGACCCTATTTTCATCATTTTACATGAATGACATCACCAACATTACTAACACAACTAAAAGCTAATCGATTTGCAGATGACCAAACATTTTTCTCTCAACTCTAACATTAATGCACTGTTTAACAACATGTCATGGACTCGCAAAAATCACTGACTGGTTTCCGGCTAACAAACTTTCTCTCAATGTTTCAAACAACTAACTACAAACTACAATGCTTTCTCTACACACCCACCAATCACAATCAAACATTAACAATGATAACCAGAGCAATCCCGGTACACTCACACCAAATTCTTGGCATTACAAACGACGACGACAAACTAACATTGAATGAACACACAATCAACTCTGCGCAGTTTTCCACTACCAAGCGTCTCACGCATCGGTACAATCTACAGAGTTAACATCCACCTTCCAGACCACACCATAAAATCACTTTACACCACACTAGTTCTCCCATAATTAGCTACTGCAAACATCCTTTTGGGTCTCCAACTATCATTCACGCTCACCACTAAACATCACACAGAATGTGCCTTCTCACTATCGACCAACTCACCCCCTATAACTCACACTTTGCCATTATTTTCACTCACTGAAAACACTAAAATTAGAGCACCTCAACCACTTCAAACAGCGCTCTTCTTGTTTTACCATCACAACAATCATTTACCCTCCGAACTTCAGGCAATTACTTTGCCACAAACAGACAAATCCACAGCTATAACACCAGACAATCCGACAAACTTCATCTTCCTCCCCTCCCAAAATTAACCGTCTTGAAAAGCACTTTATTCTATCATGGCCAAACTTTGGATTGATCTCCCAGAATCCATCACAACCATTTTCCCAAACAAAAAATAACTTTAAAGCTCAACTGAAAAAATTTCATTCATCAATCATCTTAAAATTATTTACTCCCAAGTCCTTATTTCTCCCTCACTTTTCTTCATCTCACTTTCCCTATCCAAACTTCGCCTTAACCTTTTTTCCCTTCACCTCTACCTTCTTCACCTCTGCTTCCTCCCCACTATGCAATTGTAATTACATCACCTCATCAGATTGTTGAATATCTTCCTTTCTTGTCCAATTCCCGTATCCTCTATTCCCGTTACGTGTTTTGCTTCGCTTTAATATATTGTTTGTGTTTTTTTTGTTCATGAATATTTATCAGACAGTTATTTTTTACGAATGTTTTTAACATTTAAAAAAAAAAAAAACTTAATTATTGTAATTTTGAGTATACTTTACTTTAATGGACTACAGAGGTGGACTACAGGGCCAGCAAAACTATAAGCCCTATCGGGTTGTCCATTACTGGTCCTAAGCATATCATATTCCGCACCTTTTCAACCACACTTAGAACGTTTCTCCAGACACCTCACAATCATCCCAAGTAATTCCTATTTTACAAAACAAAGATCACATAACATTGCAAATTACAGCCCATTTCTGTCTTCCCCCATCTTTTTCAAAACTACTGAAAAAAAATCATGTACACCACTTTGCTACATTCTTCTTTCAATATAAGCAACAACATTCTTGTCGAGTGAACCACTACGGTTTTTAGGCCAAACGCTCAACTTACAATGGCACTCCTTGAAACTAACAACCAACCTCAACCCGGGCCTCAACTTGCACTAAAAATACACTCCACACCATGGGGGTATTCCTGGATCTCTCCAAGGCTTGCGTTCGCCCATTGACCACAACATTCTCCTCCACAAGCTTTATCATTACGGTTTCCCATGGTTTAGCCTTGGAGTGGTTCATGAGTTACCTCACTAACCGCTCACAATCAGTCTACGTACACTCCATCGCATCATCAATCAAACCTATCCCGTTGCGTCCTCAAGGCTCCATCCTGGACCCTATTTTCATCATTTTACATGAATGACATCACCAACATTACTAACACAACTAAAAGCTAATCGATTTGCAGATGACCAAACATTTTTCTCTCAACTCTAACATTAATGCACTGTTTAACAACATGTCATGGACTCGCAAAAATCACTGACTGGTTTCCGGCTAACAAACTTTCTCTCAATGTTTCAAACAACTAACTACAAACTACAATGCTTTCTCTACACACCCACCAATCACAATCAAACATTAACAATGATAACCAGAGCAATCCCGGTACACTCACACCAAATTCTTGGCATTACAAACGACGACGACAAACTAACATTGAATGAACACACAATCAACTCTGCGCAGTTTTCCACTACCAAGCGTCTCACGCATCGGTACAATCTACAGAGTTAACATCCACCTTCCAGACCACACCATAAAATCACTTTACACCACACTAGTTCTCCCATAATTAGCTACTGCAAACATCCTTTTGGGTCTCCAACTATCATTCACGCTCACCACTAAACATCACACAGAATGTGCCTTCTCACTATCGACCAACTCACCCCCTATAACTCACACTTTGCCATTATTTTCACTCACTGAAAACACTAAAATTAGAGCACCTCAACCACTTCAAACAGCGCTCTTCTTGTTTTACCATCACAACAATCATTTACCCTCCGAACTTCAGGCAATTACTTTGCCACAAACAGACAAATCCACAGCTATAACACCAGACAATCCGACAAACTTCATCTTCCTCCCCTCCCAAAATTAACCGTCTTGAAAAGCACTTTATTCTATCATGGCCAAACTTTGGATTGATCTCCCAGAATCCATCACAACCATTTTCCCAAACAAAAAATAACTTTAAAGCTCAACTGAAAAAATTTCATTCATCAATCATCTTAAAATTATTTACTCCCAAGTCCTTATTTCTCCCTCACTTTTCTTCATCTCACTTTCCCTATCCAAACTTCGCCTTAACCTTTTTTCCCTTCACCTCTACCTTCTTCACCTCTGCTTCCTCCCCACTATGCAATTGTAATTACATCACCTCATCAGATTGTTGAATATCTTCCTTTCTTGTCCAATTCCCGTATCCTCTATTCCCGTTACGTGTTTTGCTTCGCTTTAATATATTGTTTGTGTTTTTTTTGTTCATGAATATTTATCAGACAGTTATTTTTTACGAATGTTTTTAACATTTAAAAAAAAAAAAAACTTAATTATTGTAATTTGAGTATACTTTACTTTAATGGACTACAGAGGTGGACTACAGGGCCAGCAAAACTATAAGCCCTATCGGGTTGTCCATTACTGGTCCTAAGCATATCATATTCCGCACCTTTTCAACCACACTTAGTACGTTTACAACTGATATTTTCATGTATTATGTATTATCATTTAATATACTGTATTATACATTTTTTGTCATGTTTCGATATGTTATGCTAAATAAGTGAATCTTGAATACTACCCTATATATACATACATACCTTCATACAAGCTCAATATACAAGCTCTTACATTATCCATACCCAACATAGGGTAGAAAATGGGGTTAATAGGAATAGGGTACGTGGGCATTAAACTAACAACTAATCATGAACACAATCTGGCACCATGATACTACTACTGGCATGCCCACCGTATCGAATTCCTTGTTACAATAACAGGCTGACGCATAACCCCCGCATCCGCGCGCAAGTGGCTGTAGCCTGCTAAAACTAACACGGGCATCCGTCTGCTCATTCAGTCCCGGTAAGGGTATTTTAGCCGGCTCACTATGTTTTCAGTTTGTAGACTTATGGACCACATCTTTTTCACCTTCATGCGGGGACAATTGAAATTAATTATTAAAGAACAATAGACAGATGTTTGAATCTTAAAAAGGAAGTTTTATTATGGGGAATACAGCCAATTTTTTGGAACAAATAAGATTTGATAACTTCACGACGGCATTGATTGGTTTGTTTATTTTGCTTCGGGGGACCCTTCAGGTAAAATGACGTACGTACCCTACATTGGAAAAGCAACAACCGCTTATCGTCATCGTACGTCCGTTTTTTGAAATCAGTAGGGAAAAGGTAAATTTTGACTGTTTAACATAATACAAACCGGTGTTCTTTTTGGAAAAGAAATAATAGCACGTGGCAGAGAGGGTCATGTAAATACCTTGATTTAACATAGGTCGGAATTTTATATATATCGGTCTCGCCCCCAAGAGCAACTGAGCTCTGATACCTGACAACGTGACCTGGTACCTGACACTGACAACCAAACTATTCATCCTCTTTACCGTTTATAACTACATACGGCAAAGCAGCAACCATTCTGTATCTCTGTTGTCACAAGCGTAATCGATCAAGATGTGAGACTATACACGTGGTTCTATACAGGGATTGTAGGAACCGATCTGCTCTTTGGGCATTGGGATGTCCAAACGGTAATTTGTGAAACCTGCTACAATTATTTACTATGGCAGTCTCGGTCCAGTGACTAAAAATCATCTCTTAAACCTTAAAAAAAAAAAAAAAAAAAAAATATCATTATAAATTAAGAAAAAATATGAAGTTCACATCGATCATGCTTTCTGTTAAATTACCTGTGCATAACTCAAAACTCCAGAAACTTCCCCTGCAAAAAGTAACTCTATCAAACATAATCACCCTTGAACTACGCGCCATGGCTACAGAGCTATGCGCTCTGTAGCCATGCGCACAAATACACTCTAATAACAAAACAAAGCCCTCTTCTAATTATTATACCCCAAACCTTGCAACTCCCCTGGGTAATACGAGGGGTAAGAAGCATTGCCCATGTTTCACGTTTAGCGTGCATAATATAGTCATTAGGGAGTCATCATTCTCTATTTTAAAAATACCCTTTTATTTAAAAACTAAAATCATTTAATGTATCATAGATTTGGTTGAACTAGTTCCAAACATGACCTTCGAGTGACGCAATTCTTATAAAAATCTTTTGCCAATAGTCCCTTTCACGGAATGAAAGTTTATTTGAAGCCTTTTGTTTTGCCCTCCAATCATCCCAGCCCATGCGAAAAATACATACATTCCCCTGACCATTTCACTAAATTTTCGCAGGTCAGGACTCTGGTTGTATTCTCTGCATGCCCTTGACTTGTTTCTGGAGGCGCCTGTGGCCCAGCTAACTATTGACCTCCCTTGCATTGCCCATAAAACCACATTTTAGCATGTATTCTGTATAACCCACTGCCTCTACACATGGATATAGTGGGTCTGAGTCGCCGATTGAACAACAGGAAGTTTCTTTTTAGCCTTAGCAATATGCGGGAAACAATGCATAAACACTGCCGGGTGCACGTATGTTCCACAAGATTTTCTATTGTTAAGAACAATTCCTTTAACTTTGACAATAAAGTGAAGCCACATTGTGCAGGTCAAAATGCAACTTCCTGTTGTTTCACTCGGCGACCATTCACTGTTGTGGCAGCCAGTGGCGAAACAGGCGGGGGGGAATGTTGGCCCCCCCCCCCCCTGACGACTTTGTCCGGGTAAAAAATTGCAAAATCATGCTCAATCAGCCGTTGTTTTTAGCCCTCTGACCGGGAAAAATTGGCCTTTTTGACCCCCTGAAGAGGGAAAATTTCAAGACTGTGAATTTGCCCCCCTCAGAGGGGGCAGGCCTGTTTACGGCGTTTACGCCGACTGGTGGCAATATCCCGCTCAGTTCCATGTATAGATAGGGGTGGGCAATTTACACCTAAACTTTTTTTTTTTTAAACGCGACGAGTGGATTCTATGCCATTTTGGCCCCTGAAAAAGAATTCTAGCAAGCTTTTTTCACTGACGAGAAAATTTTTGGGTTGTTCTATGGATTTTAAGTTGTGTACATGAAGTCAATGGGATTTTGAGGTTAATTAGTTATTTGCCAATAATTTGCCACATGCACAAACTAATGCAATTATTAAACATGCACATGTGCTGGGTATATTCCCTCCCTTTGTAAAATAAAACCATAGGGTTTCAAAAAACCAAGTTCATGATTTTCTAGAATAACGAAAAAGTTCTTTACCTTGCAGAGGGAGTTTAGTCACTCATTAGCACAGCCCAACTTTCATTCACCTACTGGTTTAAAAATTGTTTATATAAAGACAGGAAGATACATCTCTACACACAATTCGTTGCCTGCAACTATATATGTTAATATATTACCACATGTACATGCTGGTATGAAAACCCCCAATACCATTCACGTATTAGCAATTATGTAACTGGTTGCAAAGGCTCGAAATTAACAACAATAGACTCCTTCAATTTCACCACTCACAAACTAGAGTCTGGTTTTGGTTGTTCTAAATGCGTGCCCTGCCTCAATTTGAAGAGAGTTTGAAATAATATTTTTCTAACATTGAGAAGAAATTTGCGATATTTTTCTTTGACATTATTTTGTCCTAAACCTGTAAAGCACCCATTGGTGAGTTTCTAGCAAAATCCGTAGGATGAAGATCATGTTTGTTTTTGTTTTTCAATTTCCAAAAAGCTGAAAGGCCCTATAGACTTCATGTACAAAACTCACACCTTACCGGAACCACCCTAACATTTATCTTTGAGTTAAAACTTTTGCCTGATTATTTTCAGGAACAAAATGGCCATAGAATATGCTTTGTTTTACAAAAGATTGTAAAAAAAAGTTCATACTTGCCCACCCCTAAATTAGAGATCTGGTACAACCTAAGAGGCTTCGATCGCAAAACCATCGATTGTTCACTAGTCTGTGTCACAGACTGGCAACATGATATGCATGTCCACCATAAGAATTCCGTGTTACATAACAGGCTTGGGTAAGACGAGGGTTAAAGAAAGCATTGCCCATGTTTCACGTTTAGCGTGCATTATGCTTAGGGAAGTCATCATTCTCTATTTTAAAAATACCCTTCATGTAAGTATCATAGGAATTGGTTGAACTAGTTCCAAACAGGACATCTGAGTGACGCATGCTTATAAAAGTTTGCCCAATCTGGCGCTTGCACGACGCGTCATAGGTTATCTTGGCCAAACCTGCCTCCAGAACAAACCCAAGGCAGGCAGAGAATACAAAAGAAGCACCTGCAGAATAGCTGAAATGGTTCAGGGAAACCAGGTGCATGTATTATATTCTTCTCATGCTGGGTTGATCTGGAGGACAAACAAAAAAGTCCATTCAACCATTTAGCTCTGTGCAAGGGCCTTATAGGGTCCTTTCACGGAAGGAAAGTTATATTGAATGGACTTTGTTTGCCATCCAGATCATCCAACATGCGGAAGAATACAATACATTCACCTGAACATTTCAGCTATTTCTGCAGGTACTTATTTGTATTCTCTGCAGGCTTGGCTTGTTCTGGAGGCAGCTGTGGCCAAGCTAAACCTATTGACCTCCCGTGCAAATGCCCTATAAAAACCACATTAGGAAGGTATTAGTACAACCCACTGAGTCTGAACCATGGATAGTGGGTCTGAGTCGCCGATTGAAACAAAAGGAAGTAGCTTTTCGCCTTAGCAATTGGCGGGACACAATGCATACACCTGATGGGGAACGTATTCAATAGATGTTCATTGTTATACAAAATTCCTTTAACTTGACAATAAAGTGAAGCCACATTGTTCAGGTCAAAATTGCAACTTCTGTGTTCACTCGGCGACAATCAACGTGTGGCAGCCAGTGGCGTAACAGGCGGGGGGAGGTTCCCCCCCACCGACGACTTTGGCCGGGGAAAAAATTGCAAAAATCATGCAAATCAGCCGTTTTTTAGCCCTCTGATGGAAAAATGGCCTTTTGACCACCTGAGAGGGAAAATGCCATGGAATGGGAAATTTCCCCCTAGAGCGGGAGGCCTGTTACCATGGTGGCAGCCGCTCAGTATCCATGTATAGATAGGGGTGGGAAAGTTACAACTTGTTTTTTTAACGAGGGATTCTATGGCCCCATTTTTGGCCTGAAAAAGAATCTGTAGCAAGCTTTTTCACTGAAGCTAAATTTTTGGTTGGTTCTATGGAGTTTAAGTTTTGTACATTGAAGTCAATGGGATTTTGAGGTTAAAATTAGGATATTTGCCAATATTGTCACATACAAACTAATGGCAAGTAGTAACATGCACAGTGTAGGATATTGCATCCCTTTGTAAAACCATGTTTCCAAAACTAACCAGTTCATGATTGTCTGAATAACGAAATAGGTCTTTACCTTGCAGAGGGAGTGTAGTCACTCATTAGCACAAGCTACAACTTTCACCTAACGGGTTAAATTGTTTTAGAAAACAGGAAGACATCTTACACACAATGCCGTTGCCTGCACAACTATATATGTTAAAATAGGAACCACAGTAACATGCTGGTATGGAAAACACCCCATTACCAGTTCCACAGAGTATAGCAAGTTATGTAACTGGTTGCAAAGGATCGACATTAACAACAATAGACTCCTTCCATTTTTCACTCACTCACAAACTAGTAGTCTTGTTTTGGTTGTTCTATGCATTGCCTTGCCCCAATTGAAGAGAGTTTTGGAAATAATATATTTCTGCCATTGAGAATAAATTTGCGATATTTTTCTTTGACAATTATGTGCCTAAAACCTGTAAAGCACCCATTGGTGAGTTCTAGCAAAAATCCAGGATGAAGATCATGTTTGTTTTTGGTTTTCCAAAAAGTAGCTGAAAAGCCCTATAGACTTCTGTACACAACTCAAACTTCACGGAACCACCCTTCTAAAATTTCTCTGAGTTATAAAAGCTTGCCTGATTCATTTTCGGAGCCAAAATGGCCATAGAATATGCACGTTTTACAAAAGATTTGTAAAAAAAGTTCATATTGCCCACCCCTAGTATAGAGATAAAAGTGGTACAACCTAAAGGCTTCGATCGCAAACAATCGATTGTTCACTAGTCGGTGTCACAGACTGGAAAACTGAGTTATTGCTCCGCCTGCAAACGTGTGTGGGAGTATCATTAGAAAATAGATCTACTCGCTTACACGCTCGTGCCGCTCACTTAGCTCACGGTGCTTCTCTCACGGACATAAACCGAGTCTTTGACAAATTGTGATTGTCCCCATTGATAGGATTATATTTCCGCTTGAAAAAAAATAATTTCTCGAAAAATACTCGGTTTATCCATTAACACTGTTCATCGATACTTCGAAAGACAAAGTAAAGATCAAATAGATGTATACCCGTTGTATATTTCGTTATTAAAGGGGCATTTCGTGATCCACAGCCTCGTCCCCCCCCCCGACTTACCTAAAACAAGTTGAGATTTTTATATCATCTGAACCGCATCTGAACCGTTAGCCTTAGTAATGCAGGTGTAGCTAATCTTACGTGCAAATTCTGTCGCATTTGTAAGAAATTTGCAATTTTGTATTTTCTAACGGACAGAAATTACAGCACAATAATTGCTCATAACACAAAACCGCAAGATCGGGATCAACTCAAATTTTGTGAATAAGCTTTTTTCAAGGATATCTAGTGAACAATGAATAAAACCGAAGGTGCTGGAGTCACGAAATGCACCTTTAATAAACAGGTTCGTTGTTTTATCAATACAAAAATAATAAAGAATTATAAAGAAAAAAATTATGCCGTAACGCTTGTGTTTTAATTTTATTGTTTTCTACTGATAAAAATATCGTGCGACTAGTGACTAATACCACTGAACTACCAAATCTTTTTATATAGATGACATCTGGGTAGGAATTTCAATTCATTTAGTTTATTTTCAAGTCGACACACACAATAAAAAAATCTTGAAAAAAGCAATTTGTAGAAGGCGATGACTAAAGCATTAACAATGACAACAATAGTAATAACAACAACACAATAGTAGATTCCCGCGTTCTGAGATTGCTTACTGTGGACACCACGAGTAATTCTTATTATAATTGACAATATTCAATGTAAGAAGTGACCGCAAGGCCTTTCACTTCGTATTGCTTACTTCCAGTCCAGAGAACGTGCTTTTGATTGTTGAAATTCGTAGTTCTTACTTGCAGCAGCATCACATGAACTATAATTATATATATTATTATATAATGAGTACTAATACATGTCTTGGTTGGAAATTCAGAGTAATACAATACTTTTTGTAAAGTCCATAAGCGGTCGCAGTGGTAAACTCAAAATAAAGTGCATTGTTATACACTCGGGGACTACAAAAGAAAACCTTCCTTGGACTATTGTTCGAAAGAGTTTCTTTTGTGTTTGGTGCTTGGAAGTTAATAGTTTACAAGAGCATAATCACACGAAGACAGACAGACAGATACACAGACACAGAACTTCAAAGTATAATAGACGTATGGATATCTGGAAGGCAAGCATGCATTGCTGCTCTGTGGGTTTTTTCTCACCTGTATCAATCGTACCTGAACACCTAAGATATCACTTCAGTTAAAGTGATTACATGGGCGTAGGTCAGTGATAATTTGCAGCGTAGATCAATTCATTAGGGTTCCAATCTACCGTTTTACTTTCTCTGGATGTCGGTTATAACGACCACCTGTGCGTAGAAAATGTGTTTGAAGGTAATGTGTTGTAACCAAATGTATTTGTGAGCAAGTACCAACATATTTGACTTTCCTTCTGATTCGTTGTTCTTCTTTTCTCTTTTTTCTCCTCCCATAATAACTATACAACTAATAACACAATCGTTATATAATCATCAAACACCAGATGTCAACTCTCCTAAATTTACACTCAAGGTTGGACTACTGGTGAGACAAAAAACATTTAATACAGTAAGGTTGAGGAATACAGATATAAGACATCCATAAAATTGATTCATATGCTGTATATCTAAGACTTAAGGTTGGTCAACTAAAAAAAAATGGTCTGGAGAGACAAATTCAAAGTTTTGGGATTAGAGAAAAATAACAACGTTAAAAATCAATCCTAGAACTCAAATAAAACAAGGGAAAACGCAATTACAAATATGATGGACTGCCTTAACGAAACTGTTGATTATTATTCTAAAGCTTCTACACCTCCAAAAACACAATTAAAACAATGTCAAGAGCTATGTTAGCAATACAGAAGCACGTCGACTAAATGATGAGAATGTTTTATGTGAGGGTCTATTGACCATGTGAGTGTACCAAAAGTAGGTTTACCCACCTTAAAGATAATAGGTCTCCTGGCTGTGATGGCCTAACGCCAGAAATTCATTTATAAAACATTTTTGGAGTTGTCAAAGACCCTGTTATTGTCACTTAATGAGAGTTTTTTGACGGGTGAAACTGAAGTCCTTCTCACAAGACGAGGCATATTAAATACTTTCTAAGAAAGGGGATTAACAATAATCTGGACAAACGATAGGACCAGAACTTTGTAAATTCTGTTATAAAATATGGACAGCAGTTTTTCAAGGAGAGTTCAAGAGTCATCAGAATTTATTCATTAGCGAAGATTCAATGGCGGGACATTAAAGGTAGTTTATTGGTCAAACACATTGACTTCATGAAATGTATTTAACT